>CM064869.1:78127972-78335472 GCA_032719365.1 Prinsepia uniflora
GAAATACTTATTTTATTTTCATTCTCTTCACTTCCTAAGTTACTTTGAAGTTGAGGGAGATGTTTTGTAAGGACCTTCAGGCCCTAGGGTCAATACGCACAATGTTTCGAAATTTCAAAGAGTTTCGTGTTTTTTTTTTTACTTAAACAGTACATAAAAATATATATTAAATGGGCATCTTGAATGGTTGGACATGCCCCAAATGGAATATAATACTTTAGCTAATGTGCAGTTAAAATATTTCACGAAATCCCGAAAGTTATATTTTCTTTTACAGAAATAACTCACGATTTTTAGACGATTTTTGAAATTTCATCAAAAGTATCGAAATACTTATTTTATCTCCATTATTTTCACTCTGTAAGATACTTTCAAGTTTAGGGTGATGTTTTCTAAGGATTTTCGGGCCTTAGAGTCACTTCGGACCCTATTTCAAAATTTTAATGAAATTAGAGTTTTTTCGCTTAAAAAATATATAAGAAATAGTAATTGAGCATCCTGAATTGCTGGACATGTCTTAAATGACATATAATAATTTGGCTAATGTGCAGTTGAAATTTTTCACGAAATCACGAAAGTTGCATTTGTTTTACAGAAAAATGTGAACTATAAGTCACGATTTTGAGACGATTTTTGAAATTTCATCAAAAGTATCGAAATACTTATTTTATTTCAATTTTTTTTTCACTTTGTAAGATACTTTGAAGTTTATGGGGATGTTTTCTAAGGTCCTTCGGGCCCTAGAGTCACTTCGGACCCAGTTTCGAATTTTTAAAGAGTTCGAGTTTGTTTTTTTTTTTCTGAAATAATGACATAAAAAAAAGTCAATGAGCATCGTGAATGGTAAGACTTGTCCCAAATGACATATTATACTTTGACTAATGTTCAGTTAAAGTATTTCACGAAATCCCGAAAGTTTCATTTTTGATAGAAATATGTTAGCTATACTCATGATTTTTAGACGATTCAAGTTTAGTCAATGCAGTTATAATACGACCTTTTGAAATTTCTTCAAAAGTATCGAAATACTTATTTTACTTGCATTATTTTTACTCTGTAAGTTACTATTAAGTTTAGGGGAATGTTTTCTAAGGATCTTCAGGCCGTAGAGTCACTTCGGAGCCTATTTCGAAATTTTAATGAGATTCATTTTTTTGATTAAAAAATATACAAGAAATAGTAATTGGGCATCCTGAATAGCTAGGCATGTCTTAAATGGCATATAATACTTTTGGCTAATGTGCCGTAAAAATTTTTCACGAAATCCCGAAATTTGAATTATTTGTTGAAAAATGTGAGCTATAACTCACGATTTTTAGATGATTTTTGAAATTTCATCAAAAGTATCGACATGCTTATTTTATTTCCATTCTCTTCACTCTGTAAGATTCATTGAGGTTGAGGGGGATGTATTCTAAGGACCCTTGGATCCTAGAGTCACTTCGGACCTTGTTTCAAAATTTCAATGAAATTCGAGTTTTTTTTACCTAAAAAGTTCATAAAAAAATTTAGTAAATGAGCATCCTGAATGGTAGGACATGTCCCAATTGAAATATAACACTTTAGCTAATGTGCAGTTAAAATGTTTCATGAAATCCCGAAAGTTTCATTTTTTTCATAAATATGTGAGCTATACTCACGATTTTTAGACGATTTTTGAAATTTCTTTAAAAGTATTGAAATACTTATTTTATTTCCACTCCTTTCACTCTTTAAGATACATTGAGGTTGAAGGGGATTTTTCTAAGGACCTTCGGGCCCTAGAGTCACTATGGACCTCGTTTCAAAATTCGAGTTTTTTTACTTAAAAAGTACATAAAAAAATATAATAAATGGGGTTCCTGAATGGCAGGACATGTCCAAAGTGAAATATAATACTTTAGCTAATTTGCAGTTAAAATATTTCACGAAATCCTAAAAGCTGCATTTCTTACAGAAATATGTTAGCTATACTCACGATTTTTAGACGATTTTTGAAATTCTTTCAAAAGTATCGAAATACATATTTTATTTCCATTTTATTCACTCTGTAAGATACATTGAGGTTGAAGGGGATTTTTCTAAGGACCTTCGGGCCCTAGAGTCAATTCGGACCTTATTCCGTAATTTAAATGAAATTCGAGTTTTTTACTTAAAAAGTACATAAAGAATATAGTAAATGCGCATCTTGAATGATAGGACGTGTCCGAAATGATATATAATACTTTAGCTAATGTACAATTAAAATATTTTATGAAATCCCGAATGTTGCATTTTTTTTTTACAAAAATATGTGACTTATAACTCATGATTTTTAGACGATTTTTGAAATTTCTTCCAAAAGTATCGAAATAGTTATTTTATTTTCTTTCTTTTTACTTTGTAAGATACTTTGAAGTTTATGGGGATGTTTTGTATGGATTTTTGGGTCTTAGAGTCACTTCGGACCCTGTTTCGAAATTTTGATGAAATTCAAGCTTTTTCGCTTAAAAAATATATAAGAAATAGTAATTGGACATCCTGAATTGCCGGACATGTCCCAAATGACATATAATACTTTGACTATTGTGCAGTTAAAATGTTTCACGAAATCCCGAAAGTTTCATTATTTGCAGAAAAATGTGAGCTATAACTCACGATTTTTAAACGATTTTTGAAATTTTGTCAAAAGTAACGACATGCTTATTTTATTTCCATTATCTTCACTCTGTAAGATTTTTTGAGGTTGAGGGGATGTTTTCTAAGGACCTTCGGGTCCTAGAGTTACTTCGGACCTTGTTTCGAAATTTAAATGAAATTCGAGTTTTTTTACTTTAAAAGTACCTAAAAATATAGTAAATGGTCATCCTGAATGGCAGGACATGTCCCAAATGGAATATAGTACTTTAGCTAATGTGCAGTTAAAATATTTCACAAAATCCCGAAAGTTGCATTTCTTACAGAAATATGTGAGTTATATTCACGATTTTTAGACGATTTTGAAACTCCTTCAAAGGTATCGAAATAGTTATTTTATTTCCATTCTCTTCACTCTGTAAGATACATTGAGGTTGAAGAGGATTTTTCTAAGGACCTTCGGGCCCGAGAGTAACTTCGGACCCTATTTCGAAATTTCAATGAAATTCGAGTTTTTTGCTTAAAAATACATAAAAAAATAATAATAAATGGGCATCATGAATGGGAGTACATGTCCCAAATGGGATATAATACTTTGGCTAATGTGCAGATAAAATATTTCACGAAATCTCGAAAATTGCATTTTTTACCGAAAAATTTGAGCTTATTTTATTTCCATTATCTTCACTCAATAAAATACATTGAAGTTGAGGGGGCAGTTTTGTAAGGACCTTCGGACCTTGTTTCAAAATTTCAATGTATTTCGTGTTTTTTTGCTTAAAACACACGTAAAAAATAGTAAATGGGTATCCTCGATTGCAGGACATGTCCCAAATATCATATAATACATTGGCTAATGTTTAGTTAAAATATTTCATGAAATCCCGAAAGTTGAATTTTTTTTTTTATAGAAATATGTAAGCTATAACTCACAATTTTTAGACGATTTTTTAAATTTCTTCAAAAAAATCGAAATGCTTATTTGATTTTCATTCTCTTCACTCTGTAAGATTCTTTGAAGTTGATGGGGTTGTTTTCTAAGAACTTTCGGGCACTAGAGTCACTTCGGACCCTGTTTCAAAATTTTAGTGAAATTCGAGTTTTTTTTCATAAAAAATACTAAAGGGTCATCCTGAATGGAAAGACATGTCCCAAATGGGATATAATACTTTAGCTAATGTGCAATTTAAATATTTCACAAAATCTCGAAAATTCCATTTTGAAGATAAATATGTGAGCCATAACCCACGATTTTTAGACGATTTTTGAAATTTTTTCAATGTATCGAAATACTTATTTTATTTCCATTCTATTCACTTCATAAGATATTTTGAAGTTGAGGGGATGTTTTGTAAGGCCCTTCGGGCCCTTGAGTCACTTCGGACACTATTTCGAAATTTCAATGAGATATTATACTTTGGCTGATGTGCAGTTAAAATATTTCATGAAATCTCGAAAGTTGCATTTTTTATAGAAAAATGTGAGTTATAACTCACGATTTTTAAATGATTTTTGAAATTTCTTCAAAACAATCGAAATGCTTATTTTATTTTCATTCTCTTCACTCCATAAGATACTTTGAAGTTGAGGGGTGTGTTTTGTAAGGGCCTTCGGGCCCTAGCGTCACTTCGGACCCCGTTTCAAAATTTCAATGTAATTCGTGTTTTTTTGCTTAAAAAATAGTAAATAGACATTCTGAATGGCGGGAGATGTCCCAAACTGTATATAATACTTTGGCTAATTTGCAGTTAAAATATTTCACGAAATCTCAAAATGGACATTTTTTTACAGAAAAATGTAAGCTATCTCAGGATTTTTAGAAGATTTTTGAAATTTCTTCAAAACTATCAAAATGCTTATTTTATTTTCATTTTCTTCACTCCGTAAGATACTTTGAAGTTGAGGAGGGTGTTTTGTAAGGACCTTCGGGCCCTAGCGTCACTTTGGACCCTATTTGAAAATCTCAATGTAATTCGAGTTTTTTTACTTAAAAAGTTCATAAAAAAATAGTAAATGGGCATCCTGAATGGCAGGACATGTCCCAAAAAGCAAATAATACTTTGGATAATGTTCAGTTAAAATATTTCGCAAAATCTTGAAAGTTGCATTTTTTACAGTAATATGTGAGCCATAAGTCACTTTTTTTAGTCCATTTTTGAAATTTCTTACAAATTTCTTCAAAAGAATCGAAATACTTATGTTATTTCCATTCTCTTCACTTTGTAAGATTTTTTGAAGTTATGTGGGATGTTTTCTAAGGACCTTCAGGCCCTAGTGTCACTTCAGACCCTATTTCAATGTTTCAATGAAATTCGAGTTTTTTTCCATAAAAAATACCAAATAGGCATCCTCAATGGCAAGAAATGCCCCAAATGGGATATAATACTTTAACGAATGTGCAGTTAAAATATTTCACAAATTCCCGAAAGTTGTATTTTTTACAAAAAATGTGAGTTAACTCGCGATATTTAGTCGATTTTTTAATTTTTTTCAAAAGTATCGAAATACTTATTTTATTTATGTTCACTTCACTCTGTAAGATACTTTTAAAGTTGAGGAGGATTTTTTCTAAGGACCTTCGGACCCTAAAGTCACTTCGGACTCTGTTTCGAAATTTCAATGAAATGCGATTTTTTTTGCATACAAAATAAGAGAAATAGTCAACGGGCACCCTGAATGGCAGGACATGTCCGAAATGGCATATAATACATTGGCTAATGTGCACTTAAAATATTTCACGAAATCTAGAAAGTTTAATTTTTTTTTTAGGAAAATGTGAGCTTATAACTCACGATTTTTAGATGACTTTTGAAATTTCTTCAAAAGTATCGAAATACGTATTTTATTTCCATTCTCTTTACTCTGTATAATAATTTGAAGTTGAGGGGGATGTTTTTAATGACCTTCGTGCCCTAGAGTCACTTCCGACCCTGCTCCGAAATTCAACGAAATTCGAGTTTTTTCCACATAAAAAATTGTAAATGGGCATCCTGAATGACAGGACATATTCCAAATAGTATATAATTCTTTGGCTAATGTGCAGTTAAAATATTTTACAAAATCCCCGAAAGTTGTATTTTTTACAAAAAAAATAATATGAGCTATAACTCATAGGTTTTTGTGAGAAATGTATGCAACGGGATTTCGTAGCATATTTTAATTGTGCATTAGTCAAACTATTATAAGTCATTTAAGACATGGTTTGCAAACTAGGGTGCCCAGTTACTTATTTTTATGCTTTTTTTTTTAGAAATAAATATCAAATTTCTATGAAATTTCGTAACAGGCATCGAAAGTGACTCTAGAGTCTGAAGGCCATTAAAAACCATCATCCTCAACTTGAAAGTATCTAACGTGATTATGAGAATGGAAATAAAACAGGTATTTTGATATTTTTGTCGAAATTTAAAAATCAACTAAAAAATAATGGGTTGTACCTCACAACTTTTGTGAAAGATGCTTTCATTGGAATTTCGCGAAATATTCAAACAAGCGTTTGTCAAACTATTATAAGTCATTTGAGACTTGTCTTGCAATCTAGGTTGCCCATTAAATATTTTTTTATACATTTTTTAAGCAAAAAATCTCAAATTTCTTTGAAATTTCGTAACGAGGTTCCAAATTGACCCTTGGGACCGAAGCCTATTGCAAACCTTCCGCATCAACTTAAAATTATCTAATGTGATGATGAGATTGAAAATAGAGTAAGTATTTGCTATTTTTATGGAAATTTTCAAAATTAACTAAAAATCGTTGGTTAATATATCTCAGTTTTTGTCTCGCAATCTATGTTGCCATTAACTATTATAAGCCATCTAGGTTCTTTTTTCTTTTTTTTTCAAAATTTCTAGTTTGGCATTTCGAGCTATAAGGTTCCTATGAACTGCATATATTTAATATTATGAGTTGAAGGAAATAATTTTGAATTTATCAATTTTGAGATTGGGTTTTTATCGTAAGATTGGTCTGAAGTCTGACAAGATAAGATTATGATTTCGAAGTTCAATTTTTTCTTTCAAAACTTTGTTGTTAGATTTTTGAATTATAAAGTTCTTAGGAACTCTAGAGTTTGATTTATGGCTGAAGAAACAATTTTAAATTTCCCTCTTTTGAATTTGTTTTTTCTATAATAAAGTTGATATGAACTCTCACAAATGAAATTGAGATTTCAAAATTTTGAGTTTGAATTTTGGAGTCATAAAGGTTCATACAAACTCTAACATTTGATATTATGAAATGGACAAACAATTTTGAATTTTCCCCATTTTGATTTTGTTTTTATATGGTAGGTTGATTGAATTCTCATAAAATGACATTAGAGTTTCTCAATTTAATTTTTTTTTTCCAAAATTTCCTGTTAGAGTTTCTCAATTTAAAACCCCTATCTCGTATTTGGGCAAAAATAATTATTTTGCTTCGAGACACCAATACTATTTTTAGTTCACAACAACTTTACTATTGAAAACTCAAACAAAAGACAAAGAAAGTTCAATTTTTTTTTTCATGATTTATAATATCAAACACGAAAGTTCAAGTCTTTTTCCAAACTCAAAACTAAAAATTTTGAAAATATATTTAAACTTCGACACCCCAATCTCATATTATGAAAGTCCTACGCTAACTTTATCATAGAAAAACGAAACTTATAATAAAACAAATTCAAAGTTCTTTTTTCAATTTTCATATTATTAAGCACAAAGGCTTATATATATAAATCTTATAACTTTAAAATCCAAACTCAAAAGTTTGAAAAAGAAAAATTAAAGTTTGATATCTCAATTTTATATTATGAGAATTTGCTAAATTTTACAACAGAAAGAACAAATTCAAAATTACTAGAGTTCTATTAAATTTATAACTCCAAAATCCAAAGAAATTTTAAAAGAAAAAAGTTCAATACTAGAGTTCTATTAAAACTTATAACTCCAAAATCCAAAGAAATTTTAAAAGAAAACAATTGAACTTTGTAACCCCAATTTTCTAATGTGAGAATTTTTATCAGTCTTAACAAGAAAAATCACTCAAATTTGCATCAACCTTACTATAAAAAAAATATTAAATCAGAAAAAAATCAAATTCATTTTTCATTTCACTATATAGGGGGATATAAGTAACTTTAAAATTATAAAGATTTAATAGGTATATAAATAAATAAATCGCTAGATATATGAAAAAATAACTCACATTTATTAATCAGATTAATAGGTTGCTGCACTAATTAACAGGTTAAAAGTTTAACAGGTTCATATCAACCTAGCTATGGTTAAACTGAACTAAAAACCATAAAATTCATTCTAAAAATACACAATATCACGATAGAATTCGTATAAAACTCATAATTCTAAGATCCGAACTTAAAATTTTGAAGAAAAGAATTATACTTCAAATGTTTTATTTGTTATAATTCATATCAGCTTTATTATTGAAACCAAACTAAAATAAAATATATACTACAAAATTTTGAGCAGTGCGATACAATTTATTTTCAAAAAATAGAATTAAAAGTGTTCCAATTTAAACCAATATTAACAAAAACAAAAAACCAAAAATACGTGTCATCATTTCAAAGATTTCAACATTTAGCGTCGACATTTCATTTATCCATTTCAAAATTTCATATATATTGTTTAATCCAAAAATGGACCAACGTGATAAGACTCACTAGGAGATCTAGGACCCGCTAAGGGGTGTTCGGACCCACTGGGGTCCTAAGGGGTGTTCGAACCCATTGGGGGTGCTGATTGGGAGCCAAATAAAAGGCTGCTGAATAGGAGGCTGCCGAATGGAGGCTGCTGAATGGAGGTTGCCGAATGGGAAGCTGCCGAATGGGAGGCTGCTGAATGGAGACTGCCGAATGGAGGCTGATGAATAAGAGGTTGCCGAATGGCCTTAGAACACGAGATGTACGTGGTTCACTCAGAATGGGCTACGTCCACAGTGGTATACTCATCTCATTATCCATAATAGTATACATGATACATTGGGCATTGAGCCATTGAAAACTGAAGAGGAAGAGTGACATGAGGAAGAGTGAAATGTAGAGAGAGGTGAGAACTCACTCTAGCGAGAGAGTGGAGAGCTTGTTGCAATGGGGGAGGATGGCTCCCTATTTATAATATACCTAGAGTTAGGTCATATGTCACATGGATGAGCTTTGTACATGGGCCTTGATGGGTCTTCCTTCATGGAGCAAGATGGTGGTTTTGGACTTGTTTCAAGTCAGCTTGCATGCTGTGATGGGCGCCTTGACAGTGAATGGCTCCGACTGATATTCCGAGTCTGATTCAAGTTGGTTGATATCTTATCAACATATATATCTCAAGAAATTAAAATTCAAACATTTAAATATCAAAAATGACTTTGAAAGTACAAAGTTGCACAAAATGAATAAACATTTGATGAGATAAGTCCATAGCAAACACTCACTAGCAAATTAAAGGGTAAAAATATTAATAAATAATATATATAAATAAAAACCTTAATCGACTACTAACAAAACTATTTAAATTTTCAGACCACCGAACGAATAACAGTTTAAATCAAAACCATTTTTAGTTCCAACGGATGTTTGCCCTCCCTATATTACATTCTTTCTATTTTTTATCCCCAGCTTTGAATATCAGATTCATTTTTATTGGCTTATTATTTTCCAAGCGCAAACATTCAAAACAAAATAAGTTATTGCACATGGTAAAATGTAAATAATTAAATACCATCTCAAAACTGTTATAACAATTTGATTAATTTGCACTCGAACTCTCGCGTAAACTAAACAGTAGCATTTTTTTACTAAAAATATGAACTACAGTTAACGAATGAAATACACATACACACGAAGCAATTAACTTTTATGCATTAATCCTATCAACAAGTCGTCATATGATCACACCTGGGAATTAAATTGCATTCCCAATCCAACTCTCCAAGTACAAGCAAGCCATTGAAAATAAGGCTCCAATTACTCGCTAAGGCAAAAATCATTCTACTAACAACACAACTTAAATGAAACGTAGATGAGTACCGTAGTAAACAATCATTTGCTGTTACCCTTTTTCCGATTCTTAGAAGAGGTGGTGGTGGTGGTGGCGGTGGCAGTGGAGGTGGCTTGGCTCCGACTACAGTTCGGACAGAACCAGTCATCGTCCGGAATATCTTCAAGGGGCGGATCGCAGCAGTCTATATGGGTACCAACCCCACACCCAGCTGAACCACTTTCGTTGCCACATATCAACATCACCTCTCCTCTCTCACCGGACCTGCAAACCACACAGGCTATATCCTTATCACTGCATTCACTACCACTAGCACCACACTCATTCTCATCCTTCGTAAACCTTTCCTCCTCCACCACCTCCTCTGCCCTGCTCTGCAGCCTCCTAAATGACTTTTCTGCCCATGCATGACTCTTGTGTAGCACATGTCTCTCAAGTGGGTACCCGGGTTTGCACACATACTCAACCAAGTAATCAGCTACAACACACGGTATCTCATGTTTCAACAACTCTTGCACCCACGTATCGCCAAGTGGTATCGCTGGGCTCACAATGGCAAAGTCAACCCCCTTGTTAAGGAAGCGGGTGTAAGGAGGAGAAGTTGCCAATATCGTCCCATCACCAGCCTTCACCACACGCTTCAAAGTGTCCTGTTTCAAGATGTTCACAATGGCATATGAGTCAAATAACATAAAACTTGTTCTCGTGCAAGCAATTCATCCCCACTCACTATAACAAAGTGATTTGTGAAAAATATCCAACTTTTTGGTAAAAGACAAGGCAGAAAAATGAAGTAGAGCATGAAAATAAATTTGGAAATATAACTACCAAAGATGGTGCAATGCATTCGCCATATATTATAATGCGCATTCCATGAAAGGCACCATGCCCTGTCTTCTCTCTCAAGAGCCGCCACTTCCTTGGGGCCTCTAAATTGATTGCACCATCTTCACTAAGGCCATTTTTATACCATTCATAAGGTTCCTCTGCCAAAAATCTTCCAGCCTGATTACAAGCTGTCAAATAATCACTCTTAAGAATCCACCTGCATTCAATGTAGAATAGTTAATGCTCCATTTGAAATTTTGAACTAGAAAATTCAAATAGTCGATCTCAAACGTCTAAAGGCCACAAGGATTGCAGTATTGACATAAATTACATACCTTCCAGATGCCGCAGCAGCAAAAAACTTCTCTATCCTGCGAATTGGATCAGGAGCTATGAAGTGTGTTGCCTGGTAAGACCATTGATGAGAAACACGGCAACATCTTCCTTTCAAACGCCTGATAACTTGCTGAAAGTCCTTTCTTTGAAATCGGTTCCCACTCAAAATAAACCATACAGGCTCGTTTTTAGCTTTGCTTCGAACTTTCCCCTCCGGTTTTGAAGAATTTGGACTGATATCCACAGATGTTTGATCTATCTTCATTGGAGTAACATTAGACTTCACAGTTGATTTTCCTGCTTTCTGTTTGGAATCCATTACAGTTTGATCCTCAGAAACAATTGGCCGGTTTTCCTTCATTTTGGAAGAACTGTCTTTCTTACTTTCGGAGCCACTGGAGGACTTCGATTTGCCCAGTAGACCAGAAAGTCCTTTCTTTTGTTCCTTCTTTGTCTCCCCAATGTTTTCATTCCGAGTATCTTCCTGACAGACAACTTTCTTAGGTCTTGTTTCATCCGTAACAGCAGGAATAGGTTTCAACTTAGCTTTACCCAAAGCACGATTTTTCCCTTTCTTCTTCTTTCCTTTAATACCATCTCCTTTTGAGGTTGACTCGGCCAGCACAGAAATTTTGTCAGAAACTGTCCTTTCTCCGTCATTTCCTTCAAAATCTTCCCCCGAGGCCATTGCATCACCATGAACACAAGCATCAAAGCGATCCACAGCATGCTGCACCCCTTCTGATTTCTCTTCTGTAGTGACACATTTACTTGTTGATTGAACCCCGATAGACTTTGTAAGCTCCCCTTCTTCCTCAGGAGCCTCAGTTTCATCATCCATAGTTTCAATATTATTCTCGAAAACCTCCGCAGACATGGTAACATCTATTCCCTCCACCTCCTTTAAGGGTTCTTCATTAACACCTGGAGAAACCATATAAAAACTTAAGGAACCAGGGGATTTATCACAGTTACCTGCATTTGAATGAATTGTGGCATCGTTTAAGGAGGCATCTTCATCTAAGCGTGCAGGCCCCTTCTGGTTAGCAGAAGTTAACTTAGGCCTAGAACCCAGAGTTTTCTTGGAAATCTTCTTCCTAAGTGCTTTTGTAGCTGAGAGATTATTTCCCTCTTTACAAACGTTCAAACTAGCAGGGTCATTAGAATTATTACTATTTGGAGACAAACCCTCTGCAGCTGGGCGCTGATTTTGTATTTCAACTGTTTCACTGACCGCAGTTGTAGATTTTTCTGCAATGCCAGCCTTGCTCGATAAGCTGGACTTTCTTAATCTTTGGAAAGTGGTTAGACGATTTGCCTTGTTGGAATTTCCATCTTGCCCTGTCCCCAAGATTACAGTTGCAGAGAAAGGGCGATCACGTGCCAATGCCTTTTGGGTAAAGGCAGAAGATTTGGTTGGTGAGACATGAGGACTTGAGTTTTCTGCGGCATCCAAATTAGCAATCTGATCGAGAGAGTGGCCACCATTTCCGATGATATAATTGCTAGAAGTCTCACACAAACCATCAACCAAAGATGCTGGCTTTACTTTAACAGATTTGTCAGTCAATGGACTACGCAAACTACCTGAATTTGCATCATGACTCATCTTCTGTGATTTCGGGCTAGTATAAGAAAGATCCATCGTCCTTTTTTGAGGCAATATACCACTCGGCTCTTCTTCATTCTGTAAATGGGTTACTTTTAAGGGCATTTCAGCAGAATTGAAGTCAATTTTGTCCCTTGCCAGATCTTTGAAGGTATAAAAGGCCAAACCATCACCGGCATTCAATTTACGTTTAAGTACTTTAGAAGATACACTTCCATCATTTGATTTATCTCCTGCATAAAGTGAAAGGGTTGGCTTCCATGGAGATTGCCTTGAGTAGCTTAATTTCTCAGCAGAATGAGCAAGCCTTTCAGCAGTTCTAGAATTAGGTGTCATATCATCACTCACCTTAGGATCTGGAGTTCTATGATGTCGGTCATTTGGCACACCAGCTATAACATCCCTAAATTTGCATGAATCTTGAAAGCTCAATCCGTTGCTAACATAAGCATCAGAAAAACTTGAGGCTTGATCCTGCTTATTCCCATTACGAGGAATTGTTAAGTTTCCCATATCATTATCAAAATCCATGGGAACCTTGGGCACCTCTCCTGAATTAGGTGATCCAGATGCTGCTGGTAAACTAGCTTTTATATTATGAGGACTCTTATACATGCTTCTCACCCCAGATTGCTTCACAGAGGTGCTTTTGGAAGCATCCTCACAGCTTATTCCCTTGGAAACACAAACACTAGATAAGTTTGGAGCTTGCTCCCACTTATTCTCATTCTGAAGATTTGATAAGTGGTCCGTAGCATTATCAAAATTCATTGGAACATTAGGCAACTCTCCTTCTGATTTAGGAAGTCCACTTGATTTATCTCCTGCATATAACGTAAGTGTTGGCTTCCGGGGGGATTGCCTTGAGTAGCTTAATTTCTCAGCAGAATGAGCAAGCCTTCCAGCAGTTCCAGGATTAGATGCCAAATCATCTCTTACTTTAGGATCTGGAGTTCGGTGGCGTTGGTCATTGGGCTCACCATCTATAGCATCCCTAAATTTGCATGAATCCTGAAAGCTTAATCCCTTGCTAACATAAGCAGTGGAAAAGCCTGAGGCTTGACCCAATTTATTCCCAGACTGAGGAATTGATAAGTTTCCCATGGCATTATCAAAATCCAAGGGAGCCTTAGGCACTTCTCTTTCTGATTTAGGCAATCCAGATGCTGCTAGTGAACTAGTTCTTATATTGTGAGGACTATTATACATGCTTCTCACCCCAGATTGCTTCGCAGAGGTATTTTCGGAAGCATCCTGACAGCTTAATTCCTTGGAAACATAAGCATTAGACAATTCTGAGGCTTTCTCCAACTTATTTTCATTCCAAGGAATGGATAAGTTATCCATAGCATTTTCAAAATTTATAGGAACCTTAGGCACGTCTCCTTCTGATTTAGGCAACCCAGATGTCACTGGTATACCAGTTTTTATATTTTGAGGACTTTTGTACATGCTTCTCACTCCAGATTGCTTCAAAAAGGTGTTTTCGGCCTCATCTTCTGAATCTCTAGCCTCAGCCTCCATCATCTCCATCTCATAGCCACTGTCGAGAGAGTGAGAAGTCATCATATAAATTTGATTGGAACTATAGACACCAATTTATTTCTAAAATCCACACACTCAACTCACCTCTTGTCATAATTATCTTCTGGAAGCAGAGCCCAATCTCTTAAGCTGAAGCATGTAAGAAGGCTTAGACGGAAACTATGGAAATTATTTATTGTGGTGACAACTTTTTTCTAACTGAAACATCTGAAACATTCTGAATAAATTTCAGATGGTATCAGATTCAAAACAGAAGAGAATGAACAAAAATGAACTTACCAATCTTCCAACCAGCGATGATTGACCAGCTTTATTTTAGGGATTTTCTTGGCAAGTTCATACTTCTCCCCTGAAGATATAAAAAACCATTTGTTTCATAAAATCTAAGCACTTCTGAAATGAAAGTATATACAGAGTTGAACAAAAATGATAAATGAAAACTGTACCCTCAAATTTGTAGCATATGAGATGAGTGACTTTGTTTGCCACCAAGGGCTTAGAAAATTGAGCACCCATTAAACCAACCATTGTCTGATAAAAAAAAATAAAATAAAAAAAACCCATATCAAGAGACAGGATATTTTTCAGGCAACAAAATGCAGGAAGGCCTATCCAAGAAGTATAACAAAGTAGAAACACGTACCATAATGTCATCTCTATCCTGTCGCTGATATCCAGTCAAGCATACAATCAAACTCTTGGCATCAGGAATACCATTCAAATTTTTAGGAGGTCTGTATATGATCTGTGAGAAATGCTATTATAAATACAAATTTCCTCTTAAGCAAATGGTAACTGCAGGCTCATAGGTGGCATTGTATAGCAATAAAATAGATAAGACTGCGAAAGAGGGGATCAAAAACTCACGGAAGACGTATCAAGAGGCACTCCAACATCAAAACTATCATCAACCCATAAACCCGTGACAAGCGTTTTGGCATCATTTCGAGCAGCAACGCATACAGGATCATCCTACAATGCATGAATAGTATTGCTTGTCAAGGATAACAATAATTCTAGAAGCCGACATACAGCATATATCAAAGTATCGAAATTGAACTTGAGAAGCAATCAAAAGAAAGAAGACTTACATACACAACTTTATCCACAATAACGTGAGTGCAATTGGGGGAATAGTGGCCAACATCCACACCCCCACCATCTAAAAGCTTACGTCGAACCTACGCGATTCAAATAACACCAAATTAAACAAGATAAAACAACGAAATTTGTTTCTAACTTGCAAGAAAAAAAGAGGATTGGAATACAAGAGAAAAGGGAGGCAGGAAAGAAGACCGACCTTCTGCTCTTGAACGGGGTCGAATCCACAGAGAAAAAATCGGACGCCGAGAAAGGTTTTGGATGAAGAATCCCCCTCCAACATTGAAATTGGAATCGAACAGCGGCTTACTCAAATTTCTCTCAGAAGTTAAATAAACCCTAACTAATTCAAGGGTTAAGGGCGGCCTTGAGAGTGTAACTGTGTAAGAAATACAGTAGATAGATGGTGGTTCTTCTGGAATGTTGTGCAGTTTATCCGCATTGGCGTGCTTAAGGGAAACGAGAAGGTCTAAAACTTGCTGAGGAAGACTGAGAATTGGGGAAAAGAAACGAAAATTATAATTATCGTATTAATAATTTTCTTTTTTCGTAAATTCGTAATTATAAAGGAGGGAGGGAACTCAATTTTATTTTTTGGATTTTCGTGCATTGGCGGGAGGACTAAGTGTTCCACGTGGACGTACTATATAACACCTCTTCATTCTTCAACACGTGTTAATGTTTACGAGTTACTATTTTCTATGATCCTGGTTGGAAATTTACTTGAAACAAAATAAATATCCCTAAATAAGTCTCTCTACCAAAAAATAAAATATGAAATAACCATTTGGTCTTTACAAATTACTTTTGAATAAGTAGTGTAGAATATATGTTTTTTTTTACAACTAAAGAGAAAAACACAATGAACTACAAAACAAAATCTTTAGACAGCCTCTGTAAAAGAGGTTAAAACACCGGATAGAACAACTTCCTTTAGGATTGATAGAGTTCAACTACTAAAGTTGTCCACTAAGGCCAAAGGTAGCAAGGGTATCATCAATAAAATTGGCTTCCTGATAAATATGCTTGAAGCTGATTAAGCAGAAATAAGTAGTCAAGTGCTTCACATCCTAAAGGATGGTGGATATGCTCCAATGTGGTATATAAGATTGACCACTGATGGCATCAATCAAGGTTTTTGAGCCACCTCCGTTTTAATGTTAGATAAGTCTGGATCACGAGTTTTACAGAGACTGCATGACCTTTAGCAATCAAAACATTTGCAAAACCATAATTCCTCGCACCCGCATAGATTCAACAATAACGTGTTAATGTTATATAATCACTAATAATACTCATGGAATCCAACATTTGCAATAGATATGAGTTTTAACAAAAAAATTCTAAATTTTAGCTCATTAATTAATTAATTAATTAAATCGAATTTAAAATTCATCACATAATATATAAAAATAATAATACAAAATTGTAAGCAGAAGCTTTTTAAAACTCATTTCTAGAGGTTGCATAAGACGATCATATATGAAGTTTGGAACACGGTTAACATGCTCCATGGTAAGACTTGGGTCCGTTTTGAACATGCTTATCATGCTCCACGTGTTATGACCAAAGAAAAATCGTTCTCCACGTGTTATCCGCCTGAAATATCGACTTCTTTCTCCCCTTGGAGGGAGAAATTGTGGCAACGAGTGAACGAGTAGTAGGTGAAGCTTTCTTCCTGCCTTCAATTGTTCGTTGGATCGCGAGCTGAAACTAAAAGCCTAAAACCCTAAAATCTGCGGGTTGGTAAGACTTGAGAGTGCGATGGCTTGGCTGACTCGATTTCTAGGAGCCGTGGCTTTCTTAGCAATCGGAGTGATATTCTCCCCGGAGACCTTTGGGTCAAAATCGGACGGTCTCAATTCACCGACCCTCTCCACCTACCTAAAACTGGCTCATCTGCTATGCTTCTCCACCGCATTCGGCGCCGCTCTTTGGGTCACTTTCATCGGCGGCATCATAATGTTCAAGTAGGTACCTTTTAATGTTCATTCATTCATTTGTTTGATTATGTTCCTTCTTCGCCTAAATTTTAGATTTTGATGGGATTTGTGGTGATGAAAATAGGAATCTTCCGAGGCATCAGTTTGGTAATCTTCAAAGCAAGATGTTTCCAGCTTATTTCACAATGGTGGGTATCTGCTGTGCAATCGCAGTAGCATGCTTCGGGTATCTGCATCCCTGGAACTCTTCTTCTGTTGCTGAAAAGTACCAGCTTGGCTTTTTGCTCTCATCGTTGGCCTTCAATCTTACCAATCTTTTCGTCTTCACTCCCATGACTATCGAGGTAACTTACTGTCAGCTCTTCATTTCTTTATACATTGGTTGAATTACTAATTTCTAATTGGTAACTGATGTGCATCCACTTGTACTATCTAGAATCTGCCTTTTCCCAGTTCCTCTCTGTCTCAGAGTATTTAGGACTTAATAACTTGGCAATATATAAGCGAATCTTCCAGACTATTCTTTTTAAACTAAACTACTAACTAGTTTGTAACTTTGTGTATTACGTTCAAATTCAATTTAGTGCTTGTTTTTACCAATCATGTATACAAACTAAATAAAAAGCCTTGTTTCTGCGCTTATTTGCTCACAATTTTTTCAGGTAATTTATTTCGTGTCATCACACACTGCTCCTATTGCTCATCTTTATCTAGCAATAGGATTCCATAGTGGTCTGCTAATTGTAATCGTGATTGTGGCAATGCAGATGATGAAGCAAAGGCATAAGGTGGAGAGGGAAGAAAATGTTGGGGAAGAAGTTGGGTGGTCGAAAAATGTGCAAGTTGCAAAGGTAAACCCAAAACTAGCAGCCATGAATAAGAAATTTGGGATGATTCATGGGTTGTCATCTCTTGCCAACATATTGTCCTTTGGCAGCCTTGCTGTGCACTCATGGTACTTGGCTGGTAAACTTAATCTGTAATAAAGAAAATAACAGAAAAAACACCACAAATTTTCCCTTTGTTTGGGGATTGGGATTGAAAAAAGAGTAGGACCCTCTATGCTTTCTTATCTGTTTGAAAATCAGTCTTGATTGTGCATTGATTGTATCATGCTATGTCGAATAAAATGAACGAGTATCTCCCTTCGTCTATGAAATTCAATGTTGTAAACTTTGTGTGATTGGCCATTGGAAATATGAGATTTGCTTTCAATGACGATAATATTTGCTTTCAGTTTCGTTCTTGTTTAGTTCTTTTATGTCACGCATCAGTGGTTAACCCCAAAACGCTACTTCGGTGGTGCTATATGTTGATGTTGATATGATATATATAGAGCCTTTTCAACTAGCATTTCTAGGCGTCTCAAATGTCATGGTTTTGGTTTGCAGATTGTGTATGTAAAATCTAGTAATAAAATTGATGGGACATCTGATTTCCTATCTAGCCAATTTCTAGTTTTTTTGTTTCGAACAATGAAAATCGTGAGGTTGTTTGTTATATTGATGTTTAGGCAATGGACATCCATCCTAAGAGATTCTGGTGGATTCAGTGGTTATTTTTTTATTGCCACGTGTGTTTGTGTGTGATGTGAACTGGCTCTTGCCAAGCAAAAAACTATGGTTGTGCCCCTTTGTTTTTTTTTTAATTGGATGGTGCTACAACTGCGGGAACGAGATGGCTGTGTTTTGTTATAACTTTAAGCGAATGTGTAAAAGCAATAATTTGTGTCTTAAAACTAGAAAAGCCTAGAATAGAATGTAGGAGGGGGTGCTGTTGGGTTAGGATATCAAGATACAACCATCTGCTTGTTCTTCATCAATAAGCAACTGTGTTTGAAAATGGGCCTTTAACTTTACGATATCTCCCGACTACTAATACTTCAATTATTGTCCATTACAATTTCTTTCATCCCTTCCTTTCTAAGACGAAAAGGACATGACTGGAAAAATCATTCAAGTAGACATGAGAAATTCCAAAGTGCTTATATTTTATGTATGCATGTAAATATAATGTATACGCTGCTGTGCTATTGCTATATTGGGTTGGATGGATAGGCATTAGCTGATAGGAGTCCCATTCAACGATTTTGGGCGCGAAGCCTATTTTGTCTCCTTCCAGCGTTATATATCATGGTTAATTATGCAACCACAACCCAGCCACTTGTTCTCTGGCTTTATATACTACTTCACGCTTTGAGCTTTGAATGCGTGTTGTTCGATCTACTTTCTAGATGACACCGATTAAGATGCATGAGTTTATCTCAGTGAATATCGCCCGCACAACTTCTCCAGATTCCATGGAGTGAATGGCAAGGCACAAAACGTATTTTCAAATCCTCTCCTCTCCAAATCCATGTGATTATGTTATTAACATTTGCTTCCACACTCGGATAACCTAACCACAGGTTTAGAAGAGAATTTCAGAGTGACATCAATTGATTGAGTTTGAGTGATATCAATGTCGCCATAACGCTCGAATGAATTTGAGGCCAAAAAGAAAAGGAAAACATTTACTAACGCAAGTTAATAATATATATTCCATTTCCTTTGAAAATGTAAATTTGTAATTTGTATTCCCCCCCAATGATTTCATGGTGTTTTCTTTTCTTTACGCAACAGTTCCACATTGTAATTTTCATCCCTCTCCGAGAAAAAGAAGGTAAATAAAAATTCCCGGAATTGGAATAGTTTATATTTAAAAAAGAAAAGGAATAAAGAATGATCTAACTGGCCAAAAGTAAATAAGTAATCAATCACGAACATCACTCGCACGCCAACCTGATGACCGATGAATAATATTAAGTCACCAGAACGTCACCGGAAACTGATGATATTGTGTGCAGCCAAGAGTACGAATCGCACCGGTAGCAGAAGCACCACAAACAAATGCATGTGCTGAGATGCAACCAGTCTGCTGAAGCGTTTCAAAGACTCTTTTCCACTTTCTAACATCCCAGCAAACTTGAACTGCTCTTGTCCCAAATTCAGCAATGCAACATGCCTTCCCAAAACGAAACTTCCTTCCTCCCCACTACGGGATGTCACAAGAGGCCACCAAACCTTGCGGCGCTGCTGTCTTCTGGCCTTCCTAATCTGGTTAAGCTCTTGCCGAATCACCCCACGAACTGATTTTAAGTAGGAATTTACATCATGATCTCTATGAATGGTTCCTTCCGAACCATATGCAGACCGGTCACTGAGGATTTCAAGAGGGTGTGGCGAGTTTAAGAATACCAATTGTGCAGCACGGAGCTGCTTCCCTGCAACATTGGCATCTGACAACGGGCAGCTTAGCAGATATAGACCACTGCCTGAAGGAAGAAGATGATGATTTGGAGAGAATTTCTCGTCTGGTTGAAGAATCAGAAGCTCCCCCATTGGTGAATACAATAGCTTCTGTTTTGGAAGGACAAAAATGACCAGATCAATACAAATTCAATGTTATTCTATTCGCCAATTTTGATCTTGCAGAATCAGTGCAGGCTTACCTGGTTATTGAGACAAGGATGATTCCGAAAGTTCCCATTTAAGGCCTTGAGAAGCTCTGCCACATGATTTGGATAATTGCAAGAGAATGCACGGGGCACAATGTCTCTATGTAGCATAATAGACTGTACATGATTTCGTGGTAATCCAAGCTTGCGAAGCAGTTGATCACCTCCACACATGATGGATGGTGCACCAAAAGTTATTACAGGAAGTAATGAAGAAACTGGCACTTCAAGTCGTATTAGCAACATGAGATTTATTACTAGTGCTAAGCTTCCTCCTAATGAATGGCCAGTAAAACGGAAGGTTGCATGGTCACCGCGAGATTTGAGATGAGCCTGGACTTCAGGCAGCATCTTTTCATATATTCCTTTCGCAGCCTCATATATGCCTCTATGCACAAGCACGTCCAGTCCCTACATAAAGCAGATAGATTCGATAAGTAATCACGTAAGAGCATTCATCAATCTCCCTAACAACAATTCACGATCATCTCTAACTTATAGGCTCAAAATAAAAACTAGAAAAACTAAAGGAATTGTAATAAAGAACTAACCTCAAACTGAATGGGCTCAAAAAGCAGATTTGCTTGCCAGGATGCTAGTGATTCAGACCCCTGCAAATCACACAGAGCATAAGTCAATACAGAAAAGATACCAGATATAAGGAAATAAACCAAGCTAATAAGTAAATCATGTAATAGCAGGAAATAGCAAAACTAGTCGTCGGAAATATAAGTATAAAAACCGCAAATTTTAACCATTAACGTAAAGAAAACTATTCCAAATGCGCCAACATGCTCAGCCTTGGAGAGAGATATAAATTGTTCACGGAGCATAAGGCAGGACCCTCTAACAATGCCTACAATCTTTTGCAAGAGAAATATGAAATAATTATCAGTTTCCATACCTGAATGACAAAGAATCTGGTGCCACTTTGATCATCATCGCATATGAACCACTCACAAGGTGATGAATGTGTTGAATTTAGGTCGTCTGCAACAGCCTGCTTTACTTCTTCCTTTGCAGCAACCACAGAAGTAACCGAGTCTGTGGTTGCCATTAAAGAAGCAACTTCTGAGTTCGTCCTATTAATGTCACTTCTTCCACTGCTTTCTTCAGGTGAATCTTTATCCGTCTCAGACTCAGCCTCTGAAGATCTGAATGGAAGTATGCTCCTTGTATGAGAATGCAGATAGGAAGCTGCAGAAGCAGCAATATGATAAGCAGCAGATGGACTAATTCGGTGTCCACTGTTCTTTTGCTCCTTCTCTTCTGCGTCTTCTTCCCTATCTTCCTTTAGATCCTTTTCAGTTTCATTAATTTCAGCTGACACCTGATCTTTGTTAGTTTTAGCACTCAATTCCTTCTTCTCTATTGATGACGTAACAAAGCGTAGACTGTAACGTCTTAGAAGATTTCCTGGCTGAATTTGAAAATAAAGAAAAAATAAATTCTCATGCATGTAACTTGATACAGAATTGAAAAGCTTCGTAAATTAGATGCATGTACAAGAGATGGTTTATGGTAAATTAGATGCATATGCAAGAGATTTATCAACCAAAAATAGACGATTTTAAAAAGTAATTCTCTAATTCACAGTAAAATGCAACTATATCTTCTTCGGGTACAGATCACGAAGCTGAGGTTAAGCCAGGAAAAAACACAAACCTAGTTCAACCAAAAATCAGAACACAAAAGTTGTGCGATGCCATTTGATTTATTTATTTACACAATTAAGCTTTGATGCACCAATTTGAGTTGCTGCCTTCATGGAAAGAAGGTTCATATATAAACACAAACATTCATACACATAATTCCTAAAAGGATAATATTTAAGACTTTGAAATCATATTCCTCACAAATTCTGAATTTAATTACTTGTACTCTGAAACAGGTCCGAGGAATGGAAAGTGTAAATGAATTTCATGAATTCAGACGACAACATGTAATGAATGAACCTATTTGGCTAACAGGATTGACAAAATTTTGAGACATTGAAATAAGATCCAAAGCACAAAAAGAAACAAAACAAAAAATGGAAATTTTCAAAGGGAAATTGTTCACTATGAAAAGTAGCTAGAAATCAGATGAAATTATACAAATGGGGAATGAGAAATTGAGAATGATTAATGATAATGTTGGTACCTGGATTTTAGAAATGGAATAAGCCAAGTTCCCCAAATACGACATTTTAGCGTACGATCTCGCTTCCGCCAAAGAAACCTTGCGAAGCAACCTGGAAAACGAATCTTTATCAAACTTAGCCTCTTCATCTTCATCTTCATCTTCGTCGTCTGAATTTGAAACTCTACAACAATCATTTTCGTCATCATCTCCCCCAGATTCAGGCCTATTTCTGTTATTGTGGAGCTCACGCTCATCTTCCCTGCGAAGCTCCGCAACACCACCACCCTGTTCCTCTTCCTTTCTCCTCACAGAAAGAGACCTCACGTGCAAGATCTTCAAAACCCAGTTTCCGCTATGACCCTCCTCCGATTCCATTGTCGCATTCTGGCTCTCCTCCTCCTCCTGCTCCTGCTCCTCAGCTGCATGAATCTCCAAAGGCAAGGGTGAGGGTGAGGGCAAGGGGACGGCGTCTCCGAGAGCCAAGGGTCCAGCTCCTCTGGGTGGTCCTCCAGGCCATAAGGATTTAAGAGGGTGTTTGAATGAGAATCTGGAAAAGGGCGTGGTCCTCTTGTGAGCGGAGTCCACCCCAGTGGGAGTAGACCTCCCAACGGCGCTCACCTGAGACGGAGATGGAGATGCATTTTTACGGACATCGAGCGCCGCAGCGGCTGCGATGGTCGAAGACATTCCATGTATCCCTGACGCTGCAGTTGTTCTCAAGCAAAGCCCATCCATTTGCTCCGACTCCTGAATGAATCCTCTCCGATACTCTTCCTTTCGATCCTCCTCTATGTATAAGCCTAACTGTATGATTGATCTCTCTGTGATTTATGTGGGGTTTGGTAATTGGTTGTTGGTTTTGCGATTAAAATGAACGAAATGAAAGCCTCAAACTTTAAAGGCGTTAACCTACAAGAATACAATTACAAATACAGATACAAATGTCTTTCGTTGTTTCTTGTACGAAGAAACCAGAAATGAGAGGGAGGGGAGGTTCCTTTTTCAAGGGAAGAGGAGAAGAAGAAACGAGGCTTAGGGCAAGCACATGCCTTTCTTTATAATTTCATTTCTACTTTGTAATATGGACCCAGCTGCTCACCAACTTTGCGAATCACACTCTTTTCTTTGCGCCCTTTTTTTACTTATGGGTATGTCTAATAACAAAAGAATATAAGAATAGTCTGTACTTCAAAAAAGAAAAAGAAAAAAGATTAGGAGAATAATACAACTTTGGGGGAGATCGAGTTGGTATCTTTCCCTTAATTGTAAAAAGGGCGTTGGTTCGTGTTGGTTTGGGTGTTGAATTCAATGCTTAAATATGAATTAATCTATGAAAAGCCACCCCCAAGTTTTTGGAGTTTCATTTTTGTATCACTATTTTTATTCGTAATAGAATTTAATGAATTTACGAAATTAATAAAATAAAAACTTTAATACTTTGGAGTAATTGTATTAGAATCTTTCCACCCCGTCTCTTTCCCGTCGGAGATTGGTGATTTGTCACATGATGGGTGTCGGGTTGCGAAATATCAAATATGATACGAAAGCGCGTGGGGGGGTCTCTGTCCATCTGTCTCTCTAAGTGTGACTGGAGACTAAAGTGGATGATGGAACAGTTTTCAGAGACATGCCACGTAAGAAAGTCTTCCTGGAGCTAAATGCTAAAATAGTAAAATCCATCCCACAATATTAATATCCATGCCTTATATTCACTTGGGAAGGAGGGGTATTTATGGTAGTAATTATTGCCTAGGTGGAGAGTAGAAGAGCATTTAGGTTATATTAATTAAATTTTTGAATAAATTTAATTTAAAATAATTTCAAAATTATGAATAGTTAACCTATTTTATAGTTACTAAAATTAAATTCTATATTTTTATCAATTTTAAATATTAAATTTATTTTTTTCAAATTTAAATATATAACAATATAATTTTGCTATAATGGTTATTTTTTAACGTAATTTTTTAGTGGTTCAAATAAATATGTATATTTTGGTTAAATTTATCAAAAAATTAAATTTGACTACTCTGCTACAAATGTTCTAAATACATGAAGGCTTTTGATAAATATATATATATATATATATATAGGCTATCTGAGATAATCGAGTCGGTCATGCACTAAGGCCACAAGCAGAGGGCCAGGGGCGGATCTATTAAGGGGCAAGGGGGTCAATTGACCCCCTCAATCTCTCAATTCCTCTCCTAAGAGGTGTATATTGACCCTCTCAATCTGGTTTTCTTTTTATTTTTTCTGGGTTTGAAGTTGAAGGTATGTTGTTATTCCTGCGAAGAAGAAGGGTTCTGCATATTTTTTATTTATTTTTTAACCAAAAGGCATCAAAACGACGTCGTTTTGGGTAAATTCATTTAAAACAAATATTGCTGCTATGTCTTGAAAGTTGAAACAAATATCCTATTTAAAACAATATCCTTTTACAAATTGCAATTACCAAGACACTTCAACAAATAGATGTAGATCTATTTTACCCCTTTCATCTCCTCAAGAAAGATTACTTCAACCCCTTTCTCCACATTTTCATGTTGCACCAAATATAATGTATAATTTAATATGTCAAATAGTCAACAAGAGTATCTAAATTCCATCTTCTATTTTTTGACAATTCCAATTTCTATGTAAGTTTCAATTCAAATTCATTTTAAATTTTTAATTCTTGGCATTAATTTTTTAGAAATTTATTGAAGTTGTGTTATGAATAATTCTTATAGGCTTTTGTTTTGAATTTACTCGTTAAATTATTTTTATATACAAGGATATGAATTTTTGTTTGAACATATGAGTTTTGTTAATGAAAAATTAATTTGATTTTTGTTATAATTGATACGTATTATATCTAGGTTACTTGAAAATTGATATGATGTATAAATTTATGATTATCACATTTTGTTAATTGATATAAGTTCAACATTGGTTAGTTGTTAGTATGTCTATGACTATGGGCAAGAAACAATCTTATATTGCTCACTCTCACATCTTCCATATGTCCATGACCCATCACGAATTCATGATCAATTCCAATTATATGCAAGCATATGAATTTTTGTGTGAACAATTTATATGAGTTTTGGTAATGAAAAATCAATTTGATTTTTGTTTCAATTGATATGAATTATATTTAGGTTATTTGATAATTGATAATTGATATGATGTATAAATTTATTATTAGCATATTTTGTTGATTGATACAAGTTCAACATTAGTTAGTTGTTAGTATGTCTATGACAATGGCCAATGGGGAGTTTTTATTTGTTAGTATAACTATGAGTTTTTTTCATGAACAATTATTCCTAAATAGAATTAGGATATTTTGTATTAATCTTATAGACATGGAGCGATATTTAAGAGAAAGTGTTTAGATCCCACTTCAAATAGTTCCGGTAGTTCAAATCCAAAACAAAGTAAATTGGAATTGGTTTTGGCTAATCTTTTTGGAGACCCTGGAATTCAACCTCGAATGTTGGATTGTGATCCTAATATACGCGAAGAAGTTCGAAGAGCATATCTACAAAAGGGTCCTTGTCAACCTAAAGATCATATTTTTCCCAAAAACCAACTTTTCCCAATATGATTGTCAATTTAAGAAAGATTGGTATTATGAGTTTAATTGGTTGTAATATATATAGAAAAATATGTTGCATTTTGTCTTCCGTGCTATCTTTTTAAACCCAATTTTAATCAAGTGAGTAATGAAGCCTTCACTCACAAAGGCTTCAAAAATTGGAAGAAAAGGAAAGAAAGAATTAGGGGGCATGTGGGGATTGTTGGTAGTTATCATAACCAATCTAAACAAGCTAGTCTAGATTTGATGAATCATAAACAACACATCCAAAGTGTTCTTATCAAGCAGTCAGACCAAGCTCGTATTGATTATCATACTCTCTTGAATGCATCAATTGATTGTACAAAGTTTTTGTTGACACAAGGGCTTTCTTTTCGAGGTCATGATGAAACAGAAACATCAAGCAATGTTGGAAATTATGTGCAGCTCATGAAATTTCTTGCGAATCATGATGAGAAAGTTAGGCCGGTTGCTTTCGAAAATGTTCGTGGGAACCTCAAGTTAGTAACTCATGGAATTCAAAAGGATATTGTCAATTTTTGTGTCGTTGAAACCATTTAAGCTATCATTATTGATATTAAGGGTGGATTCATTTCTTTATTGGTTGATGAATCAAGAGATGTTTCCATAAAAGAGCAAATGACAATGGTATTTCGTTATGTGAACAAAATGGGAAAAGTACTTGAAAGATTTGTGGGGGTCCAATATGTTTCTGATACAACTTCGAGCTCACTAAAAAGCGTCATTGATCAATTGTTTTCCACAAACAAATTGAGTATTACTATGCAATGAGGATAAGGGTATGATGGGGCTAGCAATATGAAAGGTGAGCACAATGGTCTCAAAGCTAAGATTTTGAGAGAAAATCCATATGCCTTTTACATACATTGTTTATTTGTTTTGCACATCAACTTCAACTAGCTCTTGTAGCCGTGGCAAAATGAAATGTTGACATTGCCATTTTTTCACATCGCCTAATGGTTTAGGGGGTGCAATTGGAGTTTCTTGCAAGCGTCGTCATGCACTTAGAGATCTAATACAAAACAAACTTATGCAGGCTCTTGAAGATGATTGTCTTCAAACGGCGCAAGGCTTAAATCAAGAGACCAGCCTCAAACGTGCTGAAGATACACGTTGGAACTCACATTATGGTACCCTACTTAGTATTAGTTCCATATATGACTCTGTGGTGAAGGTGCTTGGATTAATTATTTATGATGGTTGTGCCAATAATATTGGTGCTGCAAATAGGTTGTTAAAGGAAATACAAACTTTTGAGTTTGTGTTTTACCTAACTTTTATGAGGTCTATATTGGGAGTCACAAATAATCCATCACATGCATTACAAAAGAGAGATCAAGATATTGTGAATGCGATGGCTCTAGTTCAAGTATGTAAGCTACAACTACAAGATATGAGGGAGAATGGATTTAATCTTTTACTTGATCAAGTATCTTCTTGTTGTGACAAACATGATATTGATATTCCAAATAGGGATGATTTGTTCGTTAAATTGTGGGAGATCAAGACGTGTTGCTCCAAGAATCACAAACTTACATCATTATCGTGTGGACATCTTTGTAAGTGTTCTTGATAAACAACTTGTGGAGTTGAATAACCGCTTTGATGAGGTAAGTACGAATTTGCTTCTTTGTATGACATATTTGAGTCCGGATGATTCCTTCTTAGCTTTTAACAAACAAAAACTACTTCGGTTTGCTCAATTTTATCCCTAAGAATTTAATTATCGAGAACTTCTCACACTTGAAGATTAACTTGGTGTTTACATTCATGATATGCATTCTAGTAGTGAATTTTCCGAATTGAAAGGAATTAGGAAGCATGAAAGAAAATTGGTGAAGACGGAAAGGAATATAACATATAATTATGTGTATTTGCTTCTTACTTTGGTTTTGGTTTTACTGGTTGCAACTGCTTTAGTGGAGAGAGCATTTTCTACTATGAATATTGTCAAAACTCCGCTTAGCAACAAGATGGGAAATCAATGGTTAAGCGATAGTATGGTTGTTTACATTGAGAAATAAGTTTTTGCTTGCATTGATAACGAAGCTATAATGCAACGTTTTCAAAGTATGAAAATTCATCGTGGACAATCATAGGGTTGTAATATTATCTCTTTCATGAATATGTGGCGCTCTTTTTATTTCGTTGTTGATGCGTAACACTCTTTTTCCTTAGCTAGGTTGAAATCCCTAGCAAGGTTTTAACGAGGTCACTCTATGACTCTTTTGTAATGTCTCTTCTGATATAAATAGGAATTACACATTTCTTTCAAACAAAAAATTGAGGTAGTATTTTTATTTAACGAATTTAGAAACTCTTTAAATATTGACCCTCCCAAAATAATTTATTGGATCCGCCACTGGCCACAAGGCCGACTCTTCTGGACCAATTAATTATGAAGGTTCAAATATTTTTAATTTGACTTATTTTTATGAGAAAATTAAAAAATATTCAAATTTTTTGAAAAATATTTAAGTTGAATCCGAAGAAATATTTTACTAAAAATTGGGCTCATATTCTTGAAATATTATTAAAAAATATTCTGATTGATATGTAGTTATTTAATTTGTTTTGTAAAGTAATTAGGACTCTAACTCTAACTCTTAACTTTTTTAAAATAAAATTTCACTGTTTTTTTAAACTATAATATAACAAAATGATTATATTTTTTTTTATATATAAGTGATATTTTAAATTCTTGAATTTTTGTTGCATATTATTAAAAAAATGAAAAAATATAATTTTTTTAGGTGTAAATATAAATTATAGAGATATTTTTATAATTTTCGATCAGCTCATGGTTGGCGTGTCCGGAAAGCTCTTCTTTCCTTCCTATCTAACATCTAATATCTAATATCTAATATTATCTGCTTTATTTGAATGTTTGTTTCTCTCAGCAGCGAGGTACCTACGCTGTGAACACACGGCACTCCTCGCTCCTCCCCGACGTTACGTACTCAACAACTGCCTCGATCGTCAATACTCCAAAAGCAAAATTGGCTGAGTAACACTACTGCCTTCCCTAAGCTCAACACGTGTCCGTGATCATTCAGTTTATCACATATTTACACTATGCAATTGTAATGTCGCCATGTGTCCTGTCACCTCATCAGCACTTTTGATTTCATCGCAATAGCTTGGAGTTGATTCCTCCCGAGTAGTAAATTAGTAATCACTAAAGCACTAAGTACTACGATGCTAAAATAGCTAGGTTTTCTTAGATTTTTTTGTCACCATGACCGTCCCTCTAATGAGAATAATGTTTCTATATTCACCGATTACATAGATACGAACGAATACTAAAAAGTAGGATATATTTTAGCAAATTGATGATTAAAAAAATGATTTAATATTTATTTATACAAAAAATAAATTTATGACCATTTAAATGTTTGATATTGTATTTTATTATAAAATTATTATTTTTTATATAAAATATATTTTTTATATAAAATATATTTTTCTAATCAATAATTTTTTTTTGGTAAGCTAATCAATAAAATTCCTCGAATCCCATCTAAATACTAAGAAATCATGCGAAGCAACCTCATAGCTGCCTATATACTCAGTAGATTGCTTCCGTCACTCGAGTGATTGAGTCTCAATTTCGTAGGCCCTGAATAAAAGTAGGCACATTATGGAATGTCGGTGGACTTGGACGCAACCTTAACGACGGCGATTTACTTGTTAGGCTCGGCGTCAATTAATATAATAATTAGTTAGCCAATAACAACGGCGAGTCAGCGTCCTCAAATGAAAATTTAAAATGGCGGGCCTGCGAGTGGGCGCGGCCTCGCACTGGGAGCCCCAGTTGCCTTTAAAGACTTTACCTTCGCTTCCCTCCCTTCTCATGTGCAAAATTGAATGATCATCTAATTTTCCCGGGAGTGTTACAATGACTCGTTTATGCTCACAGTTTGAGTTCGACTTAATAATTCTCCAATTTATCAAATTATATAAATTCATGATGGAATTGAGTTAAAATTATCCTTCCAACCACGCAAAGTGACAGAGAAGAAAATGAGGGAACTTACCATCATTATCTCGGAATTAATCCACGAGTAGACTGAGAGTCGGTACACCCACCTAAGAGTAACGTCTCCTTGCTGGGCCAAACATATCAAGAGCTAGGAGGCCCAAGTCCAAGGAAGATCATTTAGGTAGTGAGTTGGAGATCAATCAAAGTTTAGTTGCGAGTTGGCAATTAAGCTAAGTTGCCCTGTTCAAAGTTCATTGCTCAACAAGTTCCCAAGACCAACTGAGCTAGTTGTAGTTGTGGCAGACCATCTCCACCAGAATAACATGACTTCTCATTAACTAGTAGTAGACTACTACGAGTATAGGTATAAGGCATACCTGCTTCTTCTCGAACGTGCATGCATGTATTCATTCGAATCTTTCGAATAAAACTAGTTATTACTAGGTATGGCAGATCAAACAAACTTTGGTTTCTCTTCCTTTAGAATTTCCAGCAACCAAAGATGGGGGAAAATCCTTCACCAGAAGAAAATAATACAACTACAACAACAAAAACAAATCTTTATCGTAAAATCTCCTTTCTTGTTAAGTAGGCTCAGTGCCCAAAAAGGAACAAGAAGAAGCCTCAGGCCGCCTTAAATTTTCTTAATTTTCCTCGACTGATGTCATCATGTTACATTCCAATCGAACTAACAAAAATATACCCTCCTATAAGGCTATCCCTAACCAAGAACAGCCGTGATCTTTGTCTTCTGTTCCTCTGTTAGTGACGTGGGAAATAGAACCTCAAATGTTACGTATAAATCTCCTTTCTTGTTGCTGAAATGCAAAGGCATCCCTTCCCCTTTGAACTTTCTCACTTCCTTGGGCCTTGTAATTATCTGCATAGTTATCAATGTAATGCCAGTCCAATTACTATCAATATTAAGGGGAGAGAGGAAAAAAAAAGGTATTTTCCAGAATATGACAACGATAGACTAAAATGCTGACCTTTGAGCTGACGTCCACCAAATGATCATCAAGGTGCTTAATGGTCTTCTTGAAACCGACTAAAGCTTGAACCTGTGTACAAAAAAGTCCAAGAGATCAACTTCAAGTCCATATGGAGCCAAAAATATAGTTTTAAAGACAACACTTGTATGCCCAATTTCAAGGTCCTTAAGCCAGCAGGAACTTATTTGAAGCCAGATACAAAATGATAATAATAACAGTAGATTACAAACAACAGAACAATAGAAATAAGAGCAATAATCAATTAGTGTAAGTACCAGTGTGATAGTGATGGTTGTGTGTAAGTCATGGCCTTCCCTTCTGAACTGGTCATGAGATGCTGTGCGAATACGAAACTGCAAAAACAACATCGACGGTTATTTCCAGAACATGGCAGGTGGATACTCAATATACTAAATCAAGGCGGAAAGGACATAAAACTAACCTTCAAATCTCCAGGTTCTCCATCAATTATGGGCTCGCCATCTTCATAGAAAACCACCTCCTGTAGAAAAGCATAAACTTTGTCATTCTAATAACACGTCCAGTAAAAAAGCATATACTTTCTCATTCTATAAAGACAAAATTATACTAACGAGTGCAACAATACACAGGAAATATTTGCCTTCTACAAGTATTTGACAGAATCAAGTATAATAAACTGTATGCATGGCAACAGATAAACAAGTTACTACTCCCTATTCAGAAAAAAAGCATAAATTTCAAAAGATTCAGAATGATACTCTAAAATCAGGCATCAACAGAGACTAAGACACAAAAGATATAGAAATACATACATATGAGACAATAAAAGGAAACGCAGGAACGTAATCTTAGAAAAATGTGTGCATCCATCGTTTAACTGACATAAGCAAATCCACATAAAGATGATATACCCTAAAGCTTGCAAAAGAAAATAGAGAACAAAATCTTACTTGCCCATCTTGCATCCCTTTCTCAATATCAACAGTCATGAAATACCCCTCCCTTTCATATTTGACATTGGGACATTGGTCACAGACCTGAAAGAGCATAAAGAAGTATTTACGTAATTGATGAAGTGACAAAGAGAAAGCATTAGTTTACACCAACGAGGTAAACATGCTTGTGACTATAGCTTACAGGAAACGATAATGGTAGGGACCATGAAATTATTTTTTAAGGCAACAGATGTGTTGCCAATAAGGGAGCAACATTTTCTTAGGCAGCCTAAAGCTATTATCATCCTCTACAAAGGATTTTTTTCCATAAAAAGAAACAAAGTGTTCAGAAGATTTTTTTAAATCATCTACCTGTTCGGTCATCTGTTGGAACATCCCTGGACCAATTTGTCTGTGATAGACCTCATTTCTACAATTACAACGTCTCTTGCCTGGTGCAGACTTAATCATGTTTTTCTCTCTCCAAACCTGATAAAAACAATGTACAAAGTCAAGCATAAACTGAAAGATCGCTAGGCAAACTTGGTTTCTCTTACATAGTTCATATAATAAACATGGCAGACAGATGCCAGAACAAACATTAAAAAAAGCAGTGACTGATGCATAGAGAGCGAAGCGGGGTACAGACATACAAAAGAAAATTGCAACTCCAATGCTACTGGTGACCACTAAAACTTGAATGATTTTTAGTACATCTTCTTAATATATGGTAGATATGTTTATAACCCATGATTTGAATGAGTTTGTCAAATTTAGCAAGTAAAAGTGTAGCACAGGTGCACAATTTCATATCTTTCACATTGTAATTAAATATCAGGTTATGAAAGTCATGCTCATTCTTAATTGAGAACTAAATAACTAGACAGGAGTCTTGCCTTCAATGAGCCACCAAGGTAGAGGTCCTCTAATGTTGCATCCAATTCGACAATTACATCATCACCCTTGACAATTCTCTCCTCCTCTTCCATAGTGCGTCCACCACCAAAAAACCTTGAAATATTCAAGTACAGGATATTTAAGTACAGTAAAACGAGATGACACGTCCTCAAAATCACAAAGAAAGTAAATTATTAGACAGAAATTATAGCAATTGCAGCTACACCTGCCTCTTAAACTCACGGACAGTTCATAGTTCATAATTCACAGTGTATATATCAGTGACATTTACTCTAAAAATACTGTTTTTTCATGTTTGAATTGGTGTTGGTGGTAAGGATTATAAAATGAACAATTATATGGGATATTGATACCTAAAGGAAAAAAATAGAATTATGTGAATATCTGATCGATTGATCAAAGCAAAGGGGGGGCATGCTATGTTTGAAAAAAAACTCACTCGGAAAAGATGTCATTGATGTTCATTCCCATTCCACCACCACCTCTGCCTCCACTAGCGGCATGCTGTTTCAGACCCTCCTCTCCATGCCTATCATAGATGTTCCTCTTCTCACTGTCGGAAAGCACCTCGTATGCTATAATTGATTTATAAATCAAATCACAACCCAGAAATTTATAATCATCAGTAGAAATATTATGATTTTCAAACAGACAAAAGAACAGAAGTAATTGAGATTAAGGCGCCTAGGCATCGGCATAAGCGTACCATTGTTAATGTCAGCGAATCGTTTGTTAGCCTCTTCATTGCCGTGGTTCTTATCAGGGTGGTACTTCAAGGCAAGCTTTCTGTAAGCCCTCTTGATCTGCTCGTCGGAGGCTCCCCTGGGCACTTGCAGTATTTCATAATAGTTCTTTCCAGCAATGGCGACGACAGCATAATAGCAGAGGGCGCACAACAACAGCAACGGAAAAGTAAGCTTCCTCGCCATTGCAAGATTTGGCGCTCGCTCAAATCAGGAAAGGGTCGTATGCCAATTGTAATTAATTGGAACTGGAACTTAGATCTCCCCAACCCCAACACTTGAATTAAAGATTTTGACTAATCCAATCCCAAATGCAATTATGCAAATACTAACACTAATTACTGAAAACAAAAAATTCAAACTCTGGCTCGCTCCCTTCCTTCCCTCCGTTCCGTTTCACTCCACCGTCCGGCTGTGACTGGTCTTCCTCCTCCTCCTGAGTCGTGGGATGAAAGTTGAGTTCGTTTGTTCGTTGGTTATTTGATTTGATATCCAACACCGGAGAGGACCCTCTCACCTCGTCTATTCAATTGTGAATCGTCAAGTCATGCGTACTCATCACTCCAATTTGTGTTTTGCAACGTGTTTTCCCCCAACTTGGCCAATCACAGTTAAGACAATGCCTGTTCCATCCAATGGGATTATGCCACGTTGGCTAACCCGCCCTCGATGCTTTTTCCTGGAACCGGACTGGAGCCAGTGACGAAGCTTTTTTATGCGGACTTGATGGACATACGAAAACGACGTCGGACTACTAGGCAAAGCCTTCTTTTATTCTCGGCCATTGATTCTAATGTTATAATTTATATATATTATTTTGTTGCTGGATCGCCGTTGTAATATTTTAATTTTTCTCTTAATTCCGTTTGAACTTAATTAGGCTGCAAATTTCTTATTTTTCATAATATTTATGAACTCATTATCTATCGATATTATTACAAGGTGTTTTAATAAAACATCTTTTTTTTAAAAAAAATTAAGTCGCAAAACATAAGAAATAGGCAAGAAAGATACTTTTACGGATTAAGTAGCACTTCCTCGTTAAGTAGGTATATTTCGGTTGTTTCTAGTGTTAGTTTGTAAACAATTTGTCTCAATTCGAACCTCCGATGACATATTGTATATAAATTTTCCAAAAAAATTCCCCCATTTTCTGTAATAAAAAAAAAGTAGCACTTATTCATGTTGAATATTTTTTTTCTTTTTAATAATAATGATATATGGGAGATAAATTACATTATTCACAATGAGTATCGATTTTGCCTTTTATGTAAGACCCGTGTCCTGGAGGGAACGGTGAACAATCCCACATTCCTGCGAGGGGGGGAATGGTCTGGGAAGGGAATGGTGGTGTGCCTTAAAGGTGTAGGCACACACCTATCTAGCACGAGGCCTTTTGGGAGCTCAGTGGCTTTGGGGGGGATTGGAACCCCAAAGTTAAGCGAGTTGAGACTGGTGCAATTCCAGATGGGTGACCCCCTGGGAAGTTGAACCGGGAGCTCCCGAAAACAAAACCGTGAGGGCAAGGGCAAGGAGGCCCAAAGCGGACAATATCGTGCTAGATGAATCGGGACTTGACAGAAGAGGGTCGGGTCCTGACAATTTGGTATCAGAGCCAGACCCCGACCGGGAAGTGTGCCAGCGAGGATGCTGGGCCCTAAGGGGGGTGGATTGTAAGACCCGTGTCCTGGAGGGAACGGTGAACAATCCCACATTCCTGCGAGGGGGGAATGGTCTGGGAAGGGAATGGTGGTGTGCCTTAAAGGTGTAGGCACACACCTATCTAGCACGAGGCCTTTTGGGAGCTCAGTGGCTTTGGGGGGGATTGGAACCCCAAAGTTAAGCGAGTTGAGACTGGTGCAATTCCAGATGGGTGACCCCCTGGGAAGTTGAACCGTGAGCTCCCGAAAACAAAACCGTGAGGGCAAGGGCAAGGAGGCCCAAAGCGGACAATATCGTGCTAGATGAATCGGGACTTGACAGAAGAGGGTCGGGTCCTGACATTTTACGATAGTAGAATATGATATATCCCACATAACGTGTAACGAATAATAATATTAAGTTATAGCACTAATTAGGTAACTCATAAATGACAAACTTATATCTCAAACATTGTTACCTATATATCTAAAAATTTGTTTTCTACAAAATTGAGGTTTTTAATGAAGGTTATAATTGGATGAAAAACCTCAATTTATCAACAAATAAAATAAAAAATGAGGAACTTAACTTTGGAAAGAGTAATTTCAAACGAGTATATGCACCGCATTTAGAGAGATTTGTAAGTAATCAGTTGATAATTTTTATTTTGGAATTTTTTTGTTTAGTGATTTTGTTATGCTAATCTCTCTACTCAGTTTACAATACTATCTCTATATTAATAGTTTTTAGTTTATTTCTTAGTAATATGGTGAATCTCTTATTATTTACAATTTTTGAAGTTCCTAATTCAAATATGTTTTTATGTGTTAAGTGAGTCTAATTCAATGATAAAGGCACTTGACTTCATTCCTAAAAATTCTAGATTTTGCCTTATAATCCCAATATTGCTCATGGGTTATGACTTTTCAAATAAGCACAACGCCACAGTACACAAATTTTAATTATCTTAATTTAAATTGAGTGTATAAAGATTCGAAATAAACTCAGATGTGGCAACATGAGGTTTTTAATTGTGTGTTAAATATAGGGATACAATTTAAAAGAGTTGAATGATCAATTTATTTTTTGATAAAAAAAAAATGATCAATTTATTTGATACTACAATAGTGATATTTTTTTCAATTATATCGTGCGAGATATCAAGTTTGACTTTTATAAATGACGGAGTCGATATATAATATGCGTAATCGCGATTTTCTAATATTACTATACAAAGGCCAATCCATCAATATACTTATATCATGTCTAATGCAATATTTCATATTGGAATACGAAGTTAATATATAATATTTGTAATAAATCTATTTTAAGATCATCCAAATTGACCCCAAAAAAATCACTATACCAAGGGTGAATCAAGCCTTACCAATCGAGTGCAAGCTCCACAATGGGGGCCGCCGGGCCGGTTAACAAGCTTGATTACGTGCAACAAATGTAGGGGCTTTAACGTACAAAGCCCGGTCTTCCTTTGCCTAGCATATCTACCAGTTGGGCCTCTCCAACGGAGAAACAGCAACTTTGCTTTTCGTCGCTTAACATATCTAAAATGTTAAGGTGTAATTTGAGATAATGAAAACCTAGTATACCACTTTAGGTGTAATATGTCTTAACTCTCAAGGGCTCATTTACTTCCAAATATGATAATAAAAATTAAGAAAATAAACTCATATGTATGTGTGGGCTTCTTGTGTGGAACAGAGAGTTGCGTTTGATCGTCCCCCCATTTGACTGGAAAATTTTGAGTATAATGAAAATAAGTCATATTTGTAAAATTTAAAAAAATTGTTGTAATGAGTTTGATTTCAATATGGTGATCAAATTTATATAAGGCAAAGGGAAGGAAACAAAATAAAATAATAATAATGAAAAAAATTAAACCGAGTGGTACACAATTAATAAATAAAACTCAGATATATTAATGAATTAACTCAATTACTAAACTTATGTGGGATGCCTAATGAGACATATATAGCATGAGTATGCCTTTTTTGCTATGTTTCCCGTGAAACGGATATTGATCATCGTATTTTGGTGAAATTAGTAATACATATAAAATTTTGAATTAAATAGTATGCAGTAAACAAAATTAGAATGAGAATGGCTTTCAGTGTTGGGGACAATAGAGTGGTATTTACTATTTAGCCGAGTGACCAAGTTCATGTATGATGTACAGTAAGGGATGGCCAAGTGACCAAATCCACGTCGTCAGTCGATCACCTAGCTAGCTCTAGGCAATCAATAAATAAAATAAGAGGGTAGATGAAACATATGAGAGGTATAATAAATAAAATGTTTACTTTGTTTTGGTACATGGTCGATGGAGTAATAAATATTATTTAATTATATGCAGAAAAAAATATAATATTGGGCAAAAATAGAGATAAAAATTAGGACATGTTTGGAATTGGAATGTAGAACTGTAGAAGTAGAAGGACTTGCGAGAGAGCTAGGTGAGTCAAGAAGGAAGAGAAGAATAGGCTAAGACGGTTAGGCGTATAAGAATCTAGCGTTTAGGCGGTTAGGTGGGATTTAAACGGTAGCTTAGATGATTTTTTTAAAACAAAATTTAATAAATTAATAATATAATGAATATTCAATCAAAATAATTTTAAAATAAAAATTAGTTATTTAGATAAATAAATGGGGTTGAAAACTATATATGTTGAAAATAAATTTTTTAATTTTATTATATAATATTCTATACTCTCCATTCATTTTTATTTTAATAAATAATTATATATATTATTAATGAAATATTTAATAAATAAATTAATTTATATAACTAAATATATATATAAAGACTTTAAAAGTTACAAACTAAAAAATCTACAAGCGAATCCAATTTAGTTGACTAGCCAATATGTAAAGCGATTTTTCATCTTTGAGTGTCTAACGGCCGCCATTTTGACTATGACACATGTCAGTATTATCATAGATGCGGTTGGATGGATGAACGTGGGAGATGCAAGCCCTGTGAGGAGGATGTCGATGGAGAGGAAGCCACGACAGCAGAATGGAAACAGAGGCTTCGTGGCACAATCTGTCACCACGACCGATCATTCAGCATTCATTTAATGGCACGTACTACCCCCGACCCCCACCTCTCGCTTTTTTTCTCTCTTGTTGTGTCATGTGTGTGGGTTAATATAAGGGAAGTATCCCAGTGAGTAGTGATTAAGCGTAAGTACATCCGGCTAGCTGGATCCTGTCTTTGTAAATCACGTTTTTAAATCCTCTCTTGGAGATCAGTGTGGATGACTTCCAATTTACTAGTATTCTAGCTAGTACTCGTTACTCCTCAATACCCATCATCGCATGCAAATCTTTTATTTCCTTTATTCCTGCTATTAGCTACCATTTCTCCTTTTTTATATATATATGCTCAACTCGACGATAATGAACTCAGCTCTGAGCATTCGATCAAAACCTCCATCACTAGCTAGGTAGCTCATTCACACACATCCAGCTGATCAGCGATCAAGAGTTGAAGACTCAAGAGCCTGCATCTGCTGTAAGTTGTAACAATGGGGAGAGCTCCATGCTGTGAGAAAGTTGGCCTCAAGAAGGGAAGGTGGACAACAGAGGAGGATGAACTCTTAATGAATTACATCCAGGCCAATGGGGAAGGCTCTTGGAGGTCATTACCCAAAAATGCAGGTATGTTAATTATATAATACTTAATTACCCATTATTAGCACTACCATATATATATATATATAGTGTCACACGTTAGTAATATGTGTTGTCAATGTTAATTGTTTTTGTTGTCCTTTATTAGGATGGCCCAGTGTAAACTCTAAATAATCAAGTCCAGTTGGGGCTTGGCTTCACATGCATTGTCATTTCGCCATTTGGCCTTTTGTCTTTTGACTTTTGCCTTTAATTTGCGTTGCGTGGCTTAATATATTCATAAGTCAGTTAATGAATTGTTCTCTCTTGAATTGAAGGGTTACTGCGGTGTGGCAAGAGTTGCAGACTGAGATGGATAAATTATCTAAGAGCAGACCTCAAGAGAGGAAATATTTCTGCCCAGGAGGAACACATCATCATCAAAATGCATGCTTCTCTGGGAAATAGGTATTCCTTATTTACTTATATACGTCCTACTCATAACTCACTCCTCTATATGGAATATCTACTCTACACTCCACACTTTGACAGTACCCCCCACTCACCGCCTCTACTTACCTACGCGCGTACAAAGGATATGTTTTCTCTGTGGGGAGATGAAGGTAGAGACTATGTTTTTGGTGGGATGGTTTGTGGGGGATGAGGGTGGTGGTGATTGATGGAGTTGGGTGGTGCCTGTATGTTTTCCGTGAGAGAGAAATGGGATGTTTGGTTATGGGTGGTAAGGAGAATCTGTGTGCTTGCTTACGAAAATAATGAATTTTCAATATATGCACGGTTTAAAATGGCAGCTGTTTAAGTGAATAATCGTTTCGTATAATAATTAGTCGTCTAATGTGAAAAATTTTCGTATAATAATTAGGGATTTAAGTGAATTTACGTGTATATATATATATATTTAGTTTATAAGTTTTTATATATATAGTTATTTAAGTTATTTTATTTATTAATATTTAATTAATAATATAAGTATTAATTAAAATAAATATAATAAATTAATAAAATATAAAATGTATAATAAAATTAATAAAAAAATTACATTTTTAACATTTATAATTATGGATTCAATTTATTTATTTAAATAATTAATTTATGTTATAAAATTATTTAATAATATTCAATATATTATTAATTTATTGAATTGCTTAAAAAAAAAAATCGTATAGACTCTCTTTTAAGTCCCGCCTAACTATTTAAACACTAGGCCTCTATCGAGCATTCTAAAAGCGCATAACTTCATTTTTAACATTGATTATCTACGCTTATTAACGTGGTTTTGAACATGGGCTATATATGCTTATTTCGTTGCTCGACGTAGCACATAAAGTATACATGTTAATTTCCTTGACAATTTAGATTCAAGTATTGTCCTTGCCCCTGTCCTGCTGCTACTTCTCATTAACTATTTTACAATTTATACCTCGCGTATTCAATACTTTATATTAATTACACATATTTTAAAATTATAGAATAAAACATATAAATATACCGTAAGATGATAATAAATTATTTTTTGGGTCAAAAGTAATACAAGTTTTTTCTTGAATTTCTTTTTTGTTTGCTGGAAAATGATAGTTAGCTAGATTAATTTTTATATCTTACGTGATGATTATATATAAATAAGATGAATTGTTAAATTAATTTTAAATCTCACATAAATGATTATATTCTACAAAAATGGAGATCATGAATAAATATATATTTTGACAAATAAATAAATAAATATATATTAGTGTATTTTTTTCTTGACATTCAGTGTCATGTCACTCGGACAATTTTAGTGTGCAAGTTTTTTGAAATGTCAACTCTTTTTGTTTTTTTGTTCCGACGTCGATTCACAATTAAATGTGCTTTTTGTTATTTTATGAGTTGAGAAAGTAGTAGAAGTAGACACACCGCGCGTGGATGTCGTGAGGAACCTCCTTTGATAATTGATATCTGTCGACTCCCGTGGAATCTACTTCACCACAGAAAAAAAAAAACACATACATTAATTAAAGAAAGATATTAGCTATTATTAGAAATATGATTTAGAAAAAATACAAATTAGGTAATTTCTTTAATATTGTCCTATACTAATAAATTCTATATGCAATAATGTATTGTTTTTTTAATAATTAATTTGTGCTTAGATTATATAAAGAAACGTAAAGCTGAATATATATATATAAACATATAATATGTATATATATATATACACACTGATTATTTTTGTATAGCCTAGCTAGAAACTAGTGTCTTGGATTTACTAAAGGAACAGGTGATTTAAGCATCATTAATTAGTGCTGTAAGAAGTAGATCAATGTCCCAAGAATTATAATTGTCGAAAGCAATTAATTAATTAATTAAAATAATTAAAATAATTTTAATTTGTGATTTGTTATATCTGTATTTATGTGCTGTCCGTCCACATTAATGTTCGTTGATAATAATGTGTTGTTATATGGTGCGTGCGTGGGCGCAGGTGGTCTTTGATAGCTAGTCAATTACCAGGAAGAACCGATAACGAGATAAAAAATTACTGGAATTCTCACTTGAGCAGAAAAATTGACAGTTTCAGGAGACCGATAACTACCACCGCCACCGCCCTAGCAGGAGGTGGAGGTGGAGGTGGAGGTGGAGGTGGTGTGGCAAGTGCTTCGGATGATAAGAATATGATGAAAATAGGTGGTGCAGGGCAGGTTAATAATAACGTTATTCCTTTGAAACGAAGAGGTGGTCGAATCAGTCGGTGGGCCATGAAGAAGAACAAAAGCTCCGCTACTGAACAAACTCAACACAAGGGTCACAAAGTCCACGACCGCATTCATAACTATGAGGTTGGGAGTGTTGGCGATGATGATGATGAGGTCATTTCCGTTGAGTCCGAGGCGAAGAAACAGACCATGGTTTTATTAAAGGAGCTGGAGCCAACTGAGGATGATAATGATGACGACGATGACGAGGAGCTGAAGAAGAAGGAGTCAGCAGCTGGAGAAGTAGTAGCAGTGCCAATGCCAACTAATACTAGTACAAGTACTAGGGAGGAAACTAGTTTGAGGCCTTGTGAGAATGGGAATATGGAGGAGGAGGAGGAAAGAGATGATAAATTCGTAGGACCACTATGTGCAGGGGCCGACAATGAATTTATCGATGGTGCAGTAGGGTCGTTGGGTTATAATTACGAGATGATGGACAATATTGAGTTACTACTGGATCCAAGTGGGCTTTTGTTCTCAAATGATCATGCTGGAACGCGTGATTATGATGATATTGATGATGATGTGGCCATGACCCGGCCGACTCATATTAGTCATCATGACCATGAGGAGGTCACACAATATTCATCCTCAAATTTAAGTGGAGAAGCTGTAATTGGGGACACACAGTATTCGAATTGCTCTTCAACTTATTCAATGTCCTCTTCAATCTCCACCTCATCAATGTCCTCGTTAATGGCTGCTAGTAATACTACTTCCACTTCAGCTTCAACATCTGCAGCAGCAGCATGTAATTTGGGCGGCGTGGATGAATTTGGCGCCGCAGGTGTCGGGGGATCTAATATTCATGGGAATGATGATGATGATAATAAGCTTGGTGATAATTCCCTGCAAATATCGTTATGGGATTGGGAGAGTGTTGCCCAAGCTGGGAATGGAATATGGGACATTCACAATCACAAATTAGTAGATAATAATGGTAATATGCTATCTTGGTTGTATGAGGCCCAAGAAACTAGTGCTTCTGCTGCTGCTGCTACTACTTCCGATTCTGATCATCCTCATAACTGGGAAGCAGGAGAAACAACGTCTACTCATATAAAAATCATGACAGAGAAGGCCCTGGACCCTGCTGCTCTTGCACATGCACATGACGACACACAAAAACAAAATGCTTTCGTTGCTTGGCTTCTCTCTTGATTTACTATTCAGTAATAAATATTCGTTTTCATTTTACGTTTAATCATATATGTATCATGTATCTTGCTTCATTAATCCATTACTACATAGTCTACATGTATATACAGGCGTTAGTGCATGTAATGGCAGTTAGTACTGCGCCTACTGCGTACCGCGCGCTCGCTAGTTTCGGCTTCTTAAATATAAATTTGTTGCTTAACTCATTCCCTTAATTTATCCATAATGTTTCTTCCTCTTTCTGCCCTGGCCAGTAATGAATGAAACTAATATTGTCAAAAAAAAAAAAACTTACGTATCTTTTGGATATACCATGAATAGTCTTTGATGTGAGTGCACTAAAAGTCGTAGTTAGCTAGTGGTCAATATTTTTTCTTTTCAAATCGAAAATAACCGAAAAAGACACCATTTATTGGATCATGATCTACACTTTACGGTTTGTTAATATGATCTATTAACATTATTGGATCTGAAAGATCGATCGCCTTTACGCATCAACGAACGATCAGATCGATGAAAAATCATGTATACTTGCACATATTTAATTTCTTGATTATATTATAATATTTGTAAGTCCCAAATTCAAAAATTTAAGTAAGTACCATGAAGGTCAAATGTATAATGCATGCATAAATTACATGGTGCAGTAATGAAATTCAATGACTCAGGGATCCACATGAGTGACATGACTCTGCGCGCTGCGGGTGCAGTAGACGAGAGTAGCAGTGATGGAAATTAAGGGAAGTTGTCGGGACCGGATGCATGCATTGATTATTCTGGATCTATTTTTAATGGACAATGTTATTTAAAATGATTATATTTGTAGTTATATTATATTTATAAATTACATACCAATATAAATGGAATCGATCAATATAAATAGAATCCGCATATTTTAGCACAAAGGAAAGAAGAGGGTTCGCAAGAGAAACAGAGAGACAATAAGATGTGAAAGAATTGGGTTGATACTTTCCCGTGAAAGTAGATGTGTTAATTAAGAATGGTATTAATTAACACCTTTCATTACACATACATCAGTACATTATATACCGCACACAAAGTTTGTACTCGTACACTGCTGTATCACCTTGTACTTGATTGATAACTAGTCTCTAAGTAACCTCTTAACACACTTAACCAACTCCTAGTTATCCTTGATTGAATCTTAACAATTATAACAGCTACATCTCCACTAGCACGTAGTATAATTAATTACAAATATAATCTCTCCAGTATTTTTAATTTATTATTCAAGACTGGTGCATGAGTCGTCAGAGTACATATATATGTCGTATTACTAAGTACTAACTCGTGATCGTGGACCAACAAGCAACTAGCTAGCCAACAGCCAGCTCGATCGATATCGATATGTAGTTTTGTTTATAGCGTATTATGTCTGAATGATCAACTTTCCAAACTGGCAGTGTGTAATATTCCATAGATTTATTGACTTGGTACTACTGTACGTACGTCTTTCCGTCTTAAATGAATATATATATATTGTATATATTGATAGCTGGCTGGTGGCGGTGGGTTTCATATATTCATTTCACCATTAATTAATCAGCAACTTTTGATTGACTTTGCCATGCAGTACTTTCGAAACAAAAATAAATTAACCACGAGATTTGGGGTGCAGGTCAGCAACTTTTATTAAACTAAATGCATCATGAATTTGTACATTTGTAATATTTTACACCCTGAATTCGTTGTTGAAATGTGACTTTGTTCACTGTCTTGGATCCATCCTGCTTAACCAATCATGTGCAGCAGAACTCAGAGCAGCCATTTTCTTCATCTCAGTGTTGTACCAGGGCACATTGTTAAACTCCTTCAATGGTCCAATAGACTTCCTCCTCCTTGACAGTTTTTGAGGAGGTTGAACCAAATCCTCTCCCTCACCAGCAGCTGGTTCTGACTCAAATGCATTGAGTCTTACTAAATTAGGTGCTTCATCTTCTAATTGGCCTGCCTCACAAGCCTCTTCAACATTTTCATCATCCAAATATGCTTAAAACAAAGTATCATCGTACTCATCCATGTTTACCTCAACCTCTTGCCTAAAGTTATCAGCCACCCACTCAGGATCTTCACTATCATGATCATCTTCATCATCTTTCTCATTACCAGTCTTAGAATCAGATTCAGTGGAAGAATACTGAATCCGTCTCTTTGGGAAATTTCTCCGTTTAGGCACGTCCCTCATATCCACAACATCCACTTCCAATCTCTACATGCCCTGCAAGTTGGATCTCATCATCCCTCCTTTTTGCATATACAGAAGGATACAACCACTACTCTTTGCATAGTTATCACATAGTTTAAATAACTGGTCATCAGAGGTTATCTTCACAACTATTTCACTATACATGTCATTAGAGTATATAGACAATTCAGAAAGTAGATAGCCTAGTTTATTTCCTATGAACTTCAATTTCAAAAGGGAAATCCAATCTACTGTAACATAGTCAAAGAACTTGACTTGTTCCCCTATGTAATTCAAACAATCCTCATCTTCTATTAGTAGTTCACCTTCATAGTGAACTTTCATACTAAAGATGGCTTATTACTTAAAATGCACTCAGAACAAGTCAGCGATTCTTAAATTGCATACAGAATTGAAATTTGTCTCAAAATGCACCTAAAACAGTAACAACGTCAAAACCATTACACCAAATAACTAATTTCGTTTAAAACTTCGGGAAATGTGCATATGTGGCATCTATGTAGCAGTTTTAAAGTGGGTATTTTAGTCATTTATGAAGGAGTTGGGGCTTGAAGATTGCACCCAATCTAGTTCGTCTTCCCTAATTCCACCACCATTTCTCATTTCCTTTTCCCAATTCCATAAGCACAAGCTTCTCATATAGATCTTTCTTCGTATTCCTTCATTAAAGCAACAAAGACCCGCAAATCCCATGTTCTCAAAAATCAGAAATCCCCACAACCAAGTTCTAACATTTTTGGGAAAAAAAAGCATCAAGATCAAATATTTTCTAAAATTGTCAAATAAATCTCACAACTTCACAAATGGAAAATAACCAAATGATCAAACACCAGAATCCCAACTTAAATTTGGAGTCCAAATTCAATTGTATCAATTAGCTTAATTATAACACTCTCTAGTCTCAATCTCCAACCTTGTGTTCCTCCAAGCTTCTGGAGGGCATCAACAAACCAGCGGTGAAGCTCCGGTGACCAGCACCGCCTTTGCTTCCTCAAGGATGGTGGTTGTTGCTGCTGCTGCTCCAGCGGCAGCTGCTGTTGAGGTCTGTTTTGTAATTTCATAGCCAAACTAGCTTTGCAGTCGTTGCTGCTGCTCTTAGAGTTTTTTCTATTGTCGGAACTGCCCTCCATCATCGCTTCAAACATCAATGGAGTCATAAGAGAGAGGCTTGGGACCTCAGAAACCTATTTGTTATCCTTCAATGACGGAAGTGCCCCTCCTATGCTTTAGCTTGGGTCCTCAGCCACTGCCCGATCATCTTCCACATTCCTATGCTGCATCCAAAGAAAAATATGAAAATTCGGCAAAAATCTCAATAAAATTTCAATCTTAATTGAAAGAAATGGGATATTTAGAATTAAACCAGTTTGAGCTCCTGCTTCATAGCTGAGCAGAACTCATCCAGTTCTTCTTATCACCATTTTCCTTTCCCAAAACTACCCCTCCTCCTTCCTCAAAAGTACCCTTCAATGGCAGAAACTCTTCATTCACTGGTGGTGGAATTAGGGATTTCTGATTTTTAAGAATATAGAATTTGCGGATTTTTGTTGCTTTGATGAAGGAATACGAGGAGATATCTATATGAGAAGCTTGCGCTTATGGAATTAGGAAGAGGAAATGAGAAATGGTGGTGGAATTCGGGAAGACGAACTAGAGTGGGTGCAATCTTCAAGCCCTTAATTCCTCCTTCAAAAAATGACTAAAATACCCACCTTAAAACTTCTACATAGATGCCACATATGCACACTTCACGGAGTTTAAAACGGAGTTAGTTATTTGGTGTAACGTTTTTTACGTTGTTACTGTTCTAGGTGCATTTTGAGATAAATTTCAATTCTAGATGCAATTGAAGAATTGTCGTCTTATTCTGTGTGCATTTTAAGTAATAAGCCTACTAAAGACTATGACTGATTCATGAGCGTAAAGTACCAAAGTGTGACCAATTGAAGAATCGTTGTCTTATTCTGGGTACATTTTAAGTAATAAGCCTACTAAAGATATATTTGTCATCTGCATGCATATACCAAATAGTAACTAGGAAACTAACCAACTAACTACAAACTATGACTGATTCATGAGCTTAAGATACCAAAGTGTGACCAACAGTCCAAGTACAGGGTGCAACATGTAATAAACATAATCAATACATGGTGCAAAATAAAACCAAATCATCAAGTTCAAGGTGCATAATGAACCAGAACATCGAGTACAAGGTGAGACATTCTTCAACACATTGTGAGTATAGGGTGCAAAAGTGAAACCCGACCATCGAGTTCAGTATCCCTTTTCACCAACAACAAGACAAACCGACCATCAACTACACAAACCAGCAACAATACAAACCATACACATCATCTTTCAACAGATATGCCAAAAACAACGACACAAACTAAGCCTAGATATCTTATTTCAACATGCACATCAATTTGAGTAAAGACATCAATTTCAACATGCACATCAATTAGGCAAATAAAGACACATGCTAACCTTAGAGGCATATTGAAACACAAAAGGAAGCAAACACATAAACCCAGCCTCACTTCCATGGATAATAGAACACGGGTGAAACCAGAAGCATGGAGGAAAAGAAAACTCACCGTAGACAGGCTACTTCGCTCCATCCTCGCGAGGAATCATTTTCCAAATCGTCTGCAACTACTTGTTCGCACCTTCGCGTCGATTCAACGCCCAGTCCTCAATTCAAGCCCAGTCCTCGATTCAAGCCCCAATTTCGATCGCAAGCAAACCCTAGAAATTTCCCTCAAATTCGTCCTCGAATGCAAACTGGAGGGAAGAGTCTGATTTGTCACTTGTGGGTCCCAAAACCATCCCCACGCCGCGGCTGACATGACAAACGCGTGCTAGCGTGTCAAAATTTCTCATTTTACCCTTCATTTTCACGGCAATATAACAGCTTGGACAGAAAATGTGTTGAGTGGCCTTACTCAGCCATTTCATACTGTCAAGTGAACGAATAATGAGTATATAATGTAAAATGTCACATAAGATCGAATTCAGGGTGTATTTAAGCCGAGGAGCCTTTTATGATATATTATTAGGAAGAAAAAAAAAGCGCTTCACATGGTTTCTTTATTAGTCTGCGTACGTGTCCATCTTCTTTGGCGTTCAAGGGCGGGCCATGCACGCTCAAATGGCCTATCCTTCTATAATTTCATTTCGTCGACCGACTCACTCACCTACAGCTGGCCCGACTCATCCATAGATCACGAGATGCTTCTAGCTTCATCGCCATTATTCCAGTTCCATTTCCTTCTGATGGTAAATTAATATTCTCGATTCATGCATGTCTTTTTCACACTTTAATTCTTTCTTTCATTTACTTTGTTAATACGCATCCATTCAAGTCCATACAGATCGATGTACGTATACCCTCCATATTTGTGGTAAATAGATGAAGCTTCATGAACTCATCCAAAAATAAAACAAAAGGCAAAAGGAAGCAAAGCTAGTTGGGTATGATCATATATATCGAAGTTGTTCACTCATTTTTCAATCATACGTACAAGATGAGTTAGTAAATATCTATTTCATTATGTATAAATATATCCGTATTATAAATGTAAAGACAAACAATTTAGATAGAAAATTCATTATTGAGATTAAATTTTATTTTTTGGTCCATATGTTTCACCTTGTCAAAAGTAAGTTTTATGACATCAGAATTGAGCAACATAGATAATTATTATGTTTGAATTTTTAAAGCAAGCATGTAATGCGCATACTTAAAACTTTACTGATTTCCTTTATATATAATTTATATTTATATTTTTTCAATTGATTTATTTTTTTAGTAATTGTTTGATTTTACATTTGGGGTGTTAAATTAATTAAGGAGGGCATACTTTGGGTGACGAGTTAGAAGTGCCATGATTTTAAATTGTGATTAAAAATTTGGATAGAAGTTTACTTTATCTGGATAGGATGGTGAACAATATTTAAAATGCACTCGTAGATTAATATTGGCTAATGATATTTATCTTTATATATAATTAAGTGAGATATCTCATATGCATCATATGTACAACTTTTATCCTGCTGAAAATGCTCTTCATTGCCATTATCATCTAATAGGGGCAAAGTGGTCATCGTTTTGTCATTGCATTCATCTTTCAAAACTACAACAAAAGTAAACATCTATGTGTCAATCGAAGAGATAGCATCTCATTTGGGTGTAGATAGGATTATTGGTGCAAGTTTAGGATAGAAGTTATCTCAGTTCTGTATCAAAATAAGTGATGCAGTAACATGCTCTCATTCTATAAGCTTAATGTTTTCTCTGTGTAATTCGTATACAGCTCCCCTACAAATCCAAACATGTATAATCGGGTTCTCTAAATCGTATGAGATTTTCTAGCACCGTCCGATATAATTGCAATATGTGATTCAATGATTTATCGATGTTTTCAATATTTTTGGCTTTAATGTTATTTGTTATTGTGATTAGTGCACTTATTTGTGAAATGTACAAACTATGGAAGTATGTCTATATTATCTGGGGTATGCCTTCCTAATTTTCTCTCACTTCATCTACATGCTCATCATCACTTCCTTTTATCATCAGAAAATATATTTTCCATGTTTTCATGGTCAACCGAACTTAATGGTTTCCAACGATTCAATGTCTTATCTTGTGTATTCGACATATGAGTTCCCCACAAACCCATAAGCAGGTTCTCTAAATTGTATGAAAATTTTCTAGCACAACCTGAAATAATTGTAATGTGATTCAATAATTAACCAATATTTTTAAAATTTGTCACTTGAATGTTATTTATTATTGTGACCGATACTTAAAGAAGTATACTATTTTCTGGAAGGCATACATTCTGATTTTTTCTCACTTTATTTACATCATGCACATCATCACAATCTTTATCATTAGGAAATATGTCTTTCATGCTGTCATGATCAACTGCATATAAAAAGTGGAGATGTTCCATCAACCTAATGTTTTCTCTCGTGTAATCGGCATACATCTTCCTCATAAACCCATACGTGAACATGTAATAGTCAGGTTCTCTGGATCATACGAGGTCTTTTAGCTCAATCTGAATTAATTCTAAAAAGTGATTTGATAACTCACCGATGTTTTCAAAATTTTATTGCTTGAATGTTATTTGTCACCGCCCCTGATTGAGTCTTCTTTGTAAAATGCAAACTATTGCATGTATTGTTACTTGAATGTTAATCCAAACCTTCGGAATTAGTTTGCTGAAATGAGATGTGAGGCTAACTAAAATTATCTTTTTAAAAGAGAGATAAAACAATTTGAACACAGTTCTCTCTTTTCAGTGTTAGACATCTTCAGTCCTCATTGTCATACCCTACGAATTAATTTACTATAATGAAATACGAGGCTTGCTAAAATTCTCAATTTGAATGCAATTTTCTCTTTTCGGTGTCAGACCTCCTCAGTCATCACTGCCACATCGTCATAATTAATTTACTGAAATGAGATGTGACGCTAGCCTAAAATTTTATTTTTTAAAGGAGAGAGAGTAATTTGAATGCAATTCTCTCTTTTACAGTCGGACCTCCTCAATCCTCACCATTCATGCGTCAATACATGCGTATATTTTCTTTTATTGGATATTGAATGAGAATTGTAATAGAAAGAAAATAAAGAAACTTGCCAATTTTTTTTAAACCACCAAAGACGAACCCATTGTTTAAGCATTGTGAGTTGTGACTATTTGTTTGCCACTGATGGAAAAAAGTGTATTAGACTATTGGTTACCAATTTGCAACTCAAATTTTAATAAATATAATTTTACTTATTTCGTGGATGAAATTATGGGCATTTAGTGCACGTTCACTTTCCAATAATATGAATAGTGGATAATAGAAGAAGTATGTAATTGGAGAAGTGAGAGAAATAGATAATTATTCTCATTAAAACGTTTACTAAAACATATAGAATTAAGACATTAACTGATCTAATTATTATTATTTTTTTTTTATAAACCACAATAAAAACTAAATGACTACATTGCCTTTATACAAAAATAAAGAATAACATTTTTAATGATTTTTTTAGAACTTAGGGTTTTAGAAAGTTTGAGGGAGAGGAAGTGTGTTTGGGTAGGGTGATGGTGGGAGACTATGGCTTATGATTTACCTTAAATTTTGGGCAGGTTTGGAGATAATCTTTTAAGTCATAAACAATTAACTCGATATTTTAATCAAGGGGATTGTTAAAATTCTAAATTCGATATATAGAGAGATTTTAAATTGTTGAATTAAGTTATATTTCATATACATTATTATCTTTAAAAAAAAAATTTCCAAAAATTTAATTTTTTGTCATTTTCCAATAGAAACACAACAAATAGCTTTGGGCAAAATATTACAAACAATATGACTAAATATTACCTCTAACCCTTTATCCTTACCTCTACCACCAAACATGCTTACCATTCATAACTCATTACATATCGGCAATCGACATTAGACCCTTGAGACATGCTCACCATTCCTAATTCATTACATATCAGCAGTCGGCATTAGACCCTTGAGACATCCACGTTTGTATTAAGCAGATTAATTGAGTATAGCCAATATAAGTAATTTGAAGCCAGTATTAATTTATAGATAGAATGGCTACTGATCCATCCTTTTTCTTGTTTGTCCATAGCGGATAGGCTAAATATTACCTCTAGCCCCTTATCATTACCTTTACCAAGCCCCTTATCATTACCTTTACCACCAGATATGCCCACCATATATAACTCGTGCAGTCGGCATTAGACCCTTAGACATCCAGGTTTGTATTAAGCAGATTAATTGAGTACAGCCAATTTGAGTAATTTCAAGTCATTATTAATTTATAGATAGAATGGCTGCTGATCCATCTTTTTTCTTGTGGTATTTGTTTGTCCATAGCCGATAGGATCATTTTGAGATCAGTACATCTCCCAATAGCTTTGAAAGAGTATTTTTCTTATGCTTCTTTCAAGAAGGGAGATGTAAACCCCCAACTTCGATATTTAAGATTCAACAACATGGTGAAAGACTAAAACAGGCAAATCAGAATCGCAATTGACGATGTTAACAATGTCAAACAAATTACATGGTCAATGATTCACAATAATCTCGATCATGGACGTTAGATAAGCTGCCTAAATGTAATCCTAGAAGTCGGCAAGAAATCGTGATTCATGCCATGCCCTTTCTTCATATGCAACTAAAGGACCTAAATGCTAATCTTGCACTCCATCGACGCACTTAATAATCACACACACAAGCACTTAATCTGCAGAATCATTCCCTTTCACATCCATATCCAACATCCTGCATGACTTCTCTTGTTTAAAAACAGGCTCCGTGTCCGACATACCCATGGAAGAACACACTGCAATTGGATACTGCCTCTCATCAACTAAAGACTTGATATAGGAGCATGAATTACATGACTGCTCGTCAGCTTCAATACTGGACACAGGCTCCTGCCCGGAAGCAAATGCCAACTCCCCAACAGGCTGTGTTCTCATTTGCACAGAACGCAAAAGTGCAGCCCTCCTCAAGTCAGCAGAGTGGCAAATGTCACTAGGTGATGATGGAAATCGCCCCTCTGAATCAGAGCCTCGTTGACGAGGCTGAGAGCCATTAAAATTTGCGACTGTGCAGCTATGTGAGGGAACTGAAGTACTTGAACAAGTGGAAGGAAAACTAGTAAGTTGCCTTTGGTACCTATAGGGAGAGCCTGGACTAGAGGAGGCGCTGTCAGGTTGGGAGGAGCAAGTATTTATAGGATTCTCACAACATCGAGAATCATCTGAGTCTTCTGACATCGGTGAATATTGCAAGGACATCTCATCCCTAGAAACATAAAGTTGTGCAAACACAATGAAGAATCAGCATAATAAAGGAAATACAATTTTATTTTACCAGGCAGGATCAAAATGAAGAGAGATAAGATCTGTAAATGTACAGCATCATTTAATGTGAATGTCTAATATCGAGCTCTACAATTCAAGCTGTCCACTTAGCTCGCAAATCAAAGATCACACATCCTCACTACTATCAAGATCTGCATTTAGATGAGTGAAGACAGAAAATTCTGAACAGATTCTATGCGATTACTACAATGTCTGCATGTGAAGAAAACTTCAAAGTAAGCCTTTCGGTTGACATCAAATATCAACTTTGAATTGAATTCTCCACCTCCCATTGTCACTAAAACCTAAGACCTAAACCAAATTCACCCTTTTGGTTTACCACCAAAGCAAAAGCCCCAAAGACTGCAATGTATTTAGAAATATGTTACATACTTGGAAACGCAAGTCAATTTGAGTGCTACATTATTACCATATCCAATTGAAAATAGACCATCCGATGGCGTATTCTGTTTTTCATGTGAGATCACCCAAATCCAGGCAAAACACGAAACCAAATGATGGCAAACGAAAAAAAAAGACAAAAGAAGAAAGACATATGAACTCTGATCTGCACCTGCTACGCAACTTTAGTGAGTTCCACAATCTTAGAAACCACACCCATGTAATCTAAGAAACTTATATAATAGGATGCTTCCAAATGACGTATAGTGTTGGGTTACAATATATGGCAACGTAGTCATTCCAACTTCAACCTACAGTCCAAACTCTGAAGTAGAAAGTTACAATAGAAAAGTTGCAGAATGAATTAATAAGAACAAACATATAGCTAAGCGTCAAATAAGTATTCACCTGGGATAATACATGCTTTCAGACCTTGCTGGAGATTCCATGAGATTCCCAGGGAGCGGGTCTCCAACTGTCAATCCATTCAAACTAGATGCCATTATCTGCACAAGAAACAAACTTGTGAGAGATATGAAGGAATTGGGAAAGCTAATGCTCAACAAGTGATTAGTAACATAACATGATTGGAGTAATTTGAAGGGGAGACGTGAACAGTGAATTGAGGTCTGTTGATTGAAAAGGCTAAGGCTTTCATGTGAGCAATGGGACGGTGTGATGCGGTGGTACAACAGATTACAATCAACCCATGGTGGCTGGACTCCATTACAGAAAGACCTACATGTTCGCAAATTGAATTGCCTAATCCAATAGTGAACACTCTACTCCTAACCATGCCTATGCTTCAAACATTATAAAATAAGAAAATCAAATAAACTAAATTCCTTCAACACCTAGAATTCAGAAGCGACGCAAAATGGGTAAATTTTCATTCTTGAAATGGGGAATAAAGCTTTTTCATGGATCATAAGTATTGACAACTGAGAATGAATGGCAATAAGGACGACGAACGAAAAGAAGATGAAAGAATATTGAGTGAGGAAAAAGAAACCTCGCTGAGATAACGCTTGTGGGAGTGGAAATTGTCGAGGTAAACCTCATCTTCAGGATCTCTGCTCCGCTTTCCAGATGGAGATGATGATTGTGGTGTGGCGGTAGCAGAAGCGGAAGCTGACGATGAAGATTCTGCACCGGCAGCTTCACCTGAGCTCGACTCCGGACGCATTATTCCACAGTCGACAGTCACAGTCCACACCAATTTCTGCAAACTCTTGCCCTTTACTCATTTGAATGATTTTTTATTGTAGATATCAATTTCTTTGGGCCGAGCTTGGCTCCTGAGCTACAAAGATTACCCAATTGAATGAAGAAATTCAAATGGGCCCTTCTAGCTTATACCTTATAGGCCTGGGTTGGACTATCCAATTCCAAAGTTCCCAACTGGCCCTCACTACTTCCAAGCCTATGGAAAAGTGGATGAGATCCTTCCACCGAGCAACAATGCAAGTGGAAGTGGTGAGTGGAATTCGCCTTGTGTTGTGTGTACAATTCTGATTCTGAACGCTTTTGTAATTTGGGTCCTGGAGGAATGGGAATAAAATAAAAGAAGGAAACGTCCAAACATTTCAACATTTGCTTAGTATAATGAAATCGAATGTAATCAAATGAAATTCGACATGGTATTCGGCGGCATTTGCTCGCGGAGAAAGAAAAACCGAAAGGAAGCATCAAAGCGAACCCTCGCTGGCTCGCTCTCCAGTCTCCAACTCTAACTCCACTCTTCCTTAAACCTTTCCCGCTCAGACTGTCAGACATAAACACAAACATTTTGCCTACAAAAACAAAACGAACAAAACGCTTACCCAAATTCAATCCCTCTACTTGTAGTCTTATACAATAGCAGTATAGCACAGACCGTGAGACCGCTGAGTGGGAGGAAATAGACAGACATAGACAAAAATGAAGTACGTGCTGGTAACGGGCGGGGTGGTGAGTGGGCTCGGAAAAGGCGTCACTGCCAGCAGCATCGGAGTTGTCCTCAAAGCCTGTGGCCTCCGTGTCACCTCTATCAAAATTGGTTCTCTCCTTCTCCCCATTTTCTCCTTCTTTCTTAGTATCTCCACTATCAATGCCTGTTTTCTTGAGTTTCCTTTCAATCAAACAAGATGATACAAATTGAAAATGACGCAAATATGCAATCTCTCAGTGCTTTCTTTCATTTCGCAGGTTTGCAATTAATTCTTATACTTGAATTACTTTGTTAATTTGCAGATCCGTACTTGAACACAGATGCTGGCACTATGTCTCCCTTTGAGCATGGCGAGGTTTTTGTTCTCGATGATGGTGGAGAGGTATTTGTTCACACTTGACGCAATAATAATCATGTTTCTTTGTCTTGCTTAGCTGAATTTAAGTATTTAAACTTGAATACATTTGTAATAGGTTGATTTAGACCTGGGCAACTATGAAAGATTCCTAGATGTGACTCTTACTAGGGACAACAACATTACCACAGGGAAGATATATCAGGTGCTTCTATTTTCCTTTTTTAACTTCATTAATCTACTTTATGAATTTTATTCATTTCTTTCAAAATAACAATCCATTTTTCCTTTTTGGTTCTTGGTTCCTGGTAGTCTGTTCTTGATAAGGAGCGGAGAGGTGATTACCTTGGAAAGACTGTTCAAGTGAGATCCAAATTACAAAATTTAATCAGTCGTACTCTTTCCCTTTCTCCTTCACTTGGTTAGAGTATTGATGACTGGATTAATGCCATTTTTGAGTTCATTTAGGTGGTTCCACACATCACCGATGCCATTAAAACCTGGATTGAATCAGTTTCTCTCATTCCCGTGGATGGAAAAGAGGGCCCTGCAGATGTTTGTGTAATAGAATTGGGAGGGACTGTGGGTAAGCAATAGTTAAAACATAAGTATATTTGATGCTTTGTTATTCTTTCACTGTACTTTTGTTTAGGAGATAAGTATTTTTCTTTATTCTTAGGTGACATTGAATCAATGCCATTCATTGAGGCTCTCCGCCAGCTGTCCTTTTCAGTTGGTAAGAATGTGATATATGCTCTTCTTTGAGGAATTTTGCTGATTTTGTTTATGAGTTCATTTCTTCACCCACATGCTTCCTTCCGATGGTTTATTATCTTTTTGTGCTGTGTGATTGATTTAGTACATCCACTCTATGATTCTCTATCTGATGAGGACATGTTTGGATTGTTGGCCCAGTATTTTATGAGCATACAATAAAGTTGATATAGTTCAATTGGTTAATTTATTATTGAGAACTTGCTGCTGTTCTATTTTCTGGTATATTATACATGTAATGGAATAATGGTATGCAGATTTAAAAGTAAAAACTGTTTCCCTATGGAGTTGGAATGCACTTGGATTCTAACCTTCATTGATGTTAAATGATGACAACTGATTTCTTTCCTCAGGGCAACAAAACTTCTGTCTTATTCACGTGAGCCTGATACCAGTACTGGGTGTTGTTGGAGAGCAAGTACGATTTGGCTAATTTAACAATTTTGAATGTTGTTGAGAAGAATTTGCATAATCTTGTTTCAGGGTGAATATGACTCTTACCCTTTTTGTGTACGCATTTTACTACAGAAAACAAAGCCTACACAACATAGTGTGCGAGAACTAAGAGCGTTAGGCTTGACTCCTCATCTATTAGCATGTCGCTCTGCTCAGGTACCTCTTTTCACCTTTCTTGTTCCTGCATTCACAAAAGTGAAATGAGCAGAGAAATCTAGCATTAGAATTTTTGGTAGGTCCAAGTTGAGACTTTTTTGGATGTCTTTATAGGCTTTATTTGTGTGATGTGATCACCCGACTCCTTTTGTGTTTTACTCTAATATTGTTTATCATTTTTTTTTTTTGCGATCAAATGCAGCCTTTGTTGGAAAATACTAAGGAGAAACTTTCTCAATTTTGTCATGTTGCAGTAAGTTCCTAAATCTCTATTTTCATTTTTTTTAATTGAATTTCATTTTCTTGATTACAAATTTCTTTTCTCTTCTGTTTTCTTATAGGCTGGTAACATTCTTAATATCCATGATGTACCAAACATCTGGCACATTCCTCTCTTACTCAGAGTAGGTTCAATAACAATGTATTGTTTCCTTGGTGGCTTAAATGTTTATTTGTAATTTTTATCTAAATTTGTTGTTTTAAATTTTTGTTCAGAACCAGAATGCTCATCGTTCGATTCTTGAACAACTAAAATTAAGGTATGTTTTCACTGTCACTTCACCTTTAGGGCTTCAATTTTGGTGCTGGATGGTTATCAGCCTTCAGTCTCTTTAAAATCCTTCTGTGTGATGAGACCACGGCCATCTCTCTATAGAATTCCAGTCTGACTTAGAGCGTCTTAGTTGATATTTGTGCTCTCTCTCTCTCACTCTCTCTCTTGCTATTGTGATATGGTGCAGACATTGCGTATGTAATTACTTATAATGTTGGGAATGCTAGATATGTACTAAGACAACAAACCACTTGAAATTCGCTCTGCTAACTTACTGGTGCTTAATGTTCTGTTTCAGCATTGTTTTGCCTCCTGATTTAAGAGATTGGACCAAGATGGCAGAGACCTATGATAATCTCACTGATTCTGTTAGTATTATTAGATAAATGTGCAACGCCCTATGTTCGAACCTTATCTCTTTTGCTTTTTCATTCACGAGATGAGAATCTGTTGATATTTGCAGGTGAGGATTGCCATGGTGGGAAAGTATGTTGGCCTTACTGATTCATATTTGTCTGTAGTGAAGGTATGATGCTAGCTTCTATTTGATTATTAGATTGGGCAGGCGGATGGGTTATATCATGTGTTGTTTAGATTCTGAGATTTAATAATTCTTATTCATATAGTAATTAAATTAATATAGTGTTATTATGAGTCTATCACTCTTTGTCGCTTTGTTGATTTTGTAGGTTTGTAGACAAATGTTTTAATAAATTACCACCTATACATCTATTATATTCTTGTGGCTAACCAGTGATTAGTTGCATATTTCTAAATGCATTCTAGCTGCTTGTGCATTTCAAAGATTTTTATTTTTCATTTATATTATAAATGCTTTCTCATTTAAATTCTTAACTCATAAGTATATATTTGGATTTCAAAATATACCGATTATGCTAATTTTTATCGCAGGCCCTTCTGCATGCTTGTATTGCATGTTCTTTAAAGCCATCAATTGACTGGATTGCTGCATCTGACCTTGAAGAAGATAGTTTCAAACTGGTATTGAACCATCACATCATATTTGCAGAATTTTTTTAATTTCTCGTTCAAATTTTTTTTTTTAATATTCTTCTGTCAAACAGACACCAGAAGCGCATGCTGCTGCATGGGAGACTCTCAAGGTATGCTTAATTATCCTCTTCTAGCTTGTGAGGTTGAGGTTCTGCATAATTTGGTATTGATCTATTCTTCATTTGCAGAATGCAGCATGTGTCTTGGTTCCTGGTGGATTTGGAGATCGTGGTGTGAGAGGTATGATATTAGCTGCAAAGTATGCAAGAGAAAACAATGTTCCTTATCTTGGAATTTGTTTGGGCATGCAGATTTCTGTGATTGAGTTCGCGAGATCCGTAAGCAATATTTCTTTCACTAACATGTTTTCTTATAATCTTAAGATCATATATCAGCCCTACTTTAATTATTTATTTTAGGTTTTGGGTCTAGAAAGGGCAGACAGCACAGAGTTTGATACAGAGACACCAAATCCTGTTGTGATTTTTATGCCCGAGGTACAAATTTATGGGGAATGTTTTCTTTTCAATTATGAAATACATATGGCAGCAACTTTCGTCCTGTGACAGTGATAACTTTTATATCTGCATATAGGGATCAAGAACACATATGGGGAGTACAATGAGACTGGGATCAAGGAAAACACTTTTCCAAACTCCTGATTGCATCACTTCAAAGCTGTATGTGCAATGTCTATTACTGTCCAATTATAGAAATACATAACATAACCTGCCTGTTAGTATACATTCAAATTAAGTTCAAGATGCATTTATTCAGTAATGAATGCATGTGCCATGTGCTCCAACACTGCAGTATTGACTGGTGATGTGGCACATGTCTCTGCACTGCACTGAATTTGTGGCTGCTTATGTGAAAACTACTCCCAGAAGACCACCACTTTAAAGTTCCTGTTTTGAGGGTATTGCACTATTAACATCTGCTTTTTACATACCTAATCTATTATTGTTTCCATCAATTACTAGGTACCATAACTCAGAGTATGTGGATGAAAGGCATCGGCATAGATACGAGGTTGGTTTCAAATTTAGTTCCAGTGAAAAAATGATGTTTCACAAGCGTGTTTTTATGAAGTGGACATATTCTGATTCCATCATGATTCATGATGCAGGTGAACCCAGATGTTATTGGAATTCTTGAAGAAGCTGGCCTAAAATTTGTTGGCAAGGATGACACTGGAAGGCGAATGGAGGTGGGTTTTCTGCTTGTCAAATGTTTACTTGAACTTGAGCATTTGTCAGAATTTACTAGGTTAGGGTTGCAAAAAGTCCTTTCTTATCTACTGATGAGGATTTACTTTGAAGATTAATTTTTTACATGGTATCTGTTTGTTCTGGACATACCTCTTCTGCAGATTTTGGAGCTTCCAAGTCATCCATTCTATGTAGGAGTGCAATTTCATCCAGAATTTAAATCACGTCCTGGGAGTCCCTCAGCTCTATTTTTAGGTATATTTGTACACGAAAGGGAAGCATAGATTTCATGCACTTACATTTACAAATGTGTCTGCTGATACGTCATGGAATTACTATGTTTCTCAGCTCTATCTCTTGTGCTTAATCAAAATTCAGAGGAATTGGGCTTTCTTTTTTGTGAAATACATAATTGCTTGTCTCTTTGAAATTTCATTCTTATTTGGCGTGCACTTCAGTTGACACCTTTGACGTTGCGATTCTAGGTCTTATCTTGGCTGCAACAGGGCAGCTGGAAACATATCTTGACCATTAACGGAATAAAAGTTGACAGCACTGGGTCGCGGTCTCAAAATTCTCAGACCATTCTTCCAAGATAGATTTGAATGTTAGAACTAGAAGCCCCGTGGAAGAAGAATTGGGCTTCTGATTTCGCTGCTTCTGCTTGCCCCCGGGGTTGTTTTGGAGTGGGGGGAGGGGATGGGTTGGGTTGGATCATCTCTCTTTACACATGATATTCTGTGCATGACACCTCTTGATGTATACGTTGTTTGCATAAATGTAAATGTGTACATTTGAAGGGTCAGTTAGGTGATTGTCTGTCCCATGCGTGGACAGGTATAGTGTGACCAAGGGGAACAAAAGTACCATATCATGCTTTCATCGGTATTTCAGGGGGTAGCTTGAGTTTGAGGTTTTGTAAGGTTTCTATTTGAGGTCCCTGGGGAGCTTGAGATTTGGTTTCTGATGTAGATGCGGCCTATTGTAGTAAAACTAAAATTAACACATGCATCCATTCATTGTATTTCTATTAGTTTGATGCCTGAATTTACAAAAGTTTGAAACTTGAACAGGGATAGTCGTAGAATGGCAGATAAATGCATGAAACTTTATGAAATTGGGCCGTGATTTTATCATGTTGCTGGAACAATATTTTCACAGGTTATACAAATACTACTTTTCAGAAAGATTGAGTGAGCCCATTGATTGTTGGTGGTTGAAACTTTTTGGAATATGACTCATGTCGAGGACTACATTGGGTTTCATATGTTTTAGTGTTCTACTTGGGCAATGCTATACACTTGATGACATTCGAGAGTTTCCATGCATGTTCTGATTTCTTATTGAATTATTTCTGTAACTCACGTTTTAAAATTTCCTTTTGATTTATAAGTTTTTAAAATTTTTTTTTTTGAAGAAATGATATTGAAGTTGATACCCCTCGCATAAGAAAGAGTAGTGATTCGGACAACTCAGAGGAGTAATGTAATAATGCTGCATTAGGTTTCAGTAGCTTCTCTCTCTCTCTCTCTCTCTCTCTCTCTCTCTCTGTTGAGGTTGGGTATTTATCATATCATGTTTTCTAACCTTATTCAGAAAGGTTTTTAGAAACCGAAAAATTAAAAATAAATTAAGAAAGGAAATGTAGAAATAAAATGAATTAACTGAATTGGAAGGTCATGAATATTGTTGGAATTGGAAACACTTCAATATGGGAACTTGGAAAAGCCTGTTCTACAAAAATGCAGCAGTGCCTGTGTTTACAAATGAATGCAATTAGAATTGAAGAGAACAAGAAGTATGAAATGTATAATAGGTACTAGCGTCCGTAGTCGGTTTTTAACATTTGAGAGTGCGAGCGTAATTTATATAGGAAATCTGCCTTTGGAGCTTAATTTGGTGGTAGAATTTAGCTATGAACTCATCTGCCTTTGCATCTACCGATTCGTCCTCCTCCGCCTCGCCATAATAATATGGCTGAGAAATAGCAGCTGATACCTTTTCTTGGTAATCTTGTTCCTCTTCCTCGTCATCATCATCAATGCGGTCGTCATCAGTACTAGTAGTTGTAAGAAAGCTGTGCCTTCCACCATCATTAAGCATATGATGATAATAGTGGTCGTTGTCACCATCGTAATATGCTGCATTGTAGTGATCATCATGATGAGACTCATCATGGTTATTAATAATGATGTCGATTTGATGGCGATCGAATTGATCAAGTACTGATGGTGGGTTTAAGCAGGGGATGTTAATGAAGCGCCTGGATCGGGAGGAGGAGGAGGTTGGGAAAATGGGGGTCTTGTCGAAGGAGAGCTGGCGCTCAGAGTAATGAATGTTGTGATGATGTTGATGAGTTGAGTTGTGGGGATTGAGGGTCTTTAGGAACTTAGGGACGACACGGAGTTCCACCATGAGGCGTCGTTTGAAGACACCACCTTTTCTGGCCCATAGCAGTGCCACTTGCAGCAGTTTCCATGCTGATCTCCGACTACCGCTACCATGGCGTTGGTAATGGTACTCATTATTCATTGATTTCTTCCACATCTTCAGCGTCATGTATGATCGATATGTCAATCTTCAACTTATTCCTCAGATTATTGTCGATCATGAAGAAAGATTGACAAAGGCAAAAGCTAATTTCCGGTTTATTGGAGCTGCTTTTCTGTATATTTCGGTATAATATAGATATAGCATGTGTGTTGTGTTGCAAGATGGAAGACACTCAGGGGATCGGGCAACTATATATATATATATATATATGGGCGTCCATAAAAGGAGTGGCAGTTTTTATTAAATAATAAATATATATAGACGTGTCGCGTATAGAATCATGGACGCGGTGATCTTAATTAAAGGACAAAGTGAGAGACATAGACAAAGTGAGAGATTCCTTAATTTGATGATGAAAAGAAAATAAAATGATTGCTGAATTGAAAGTCGAAACAGCGTGGAAGGTGGGAGCTCCATTCATTGTTGGAGATACGGCTGTTATATATACGTACGTACGCGGGCGGGACCAATCTTATCAACCTGCTTCCATTGTTGGAGTTTGATGACGCCATCTTGGTGGAAGTCGACGGCATTCTCCTTAATTAATTAGTGGAGTTCGACAATAAGAAATAGATTTATGATTTAATTTTTAATTTTTAATTTTAATTATTATGTTTGATTTTAATTTAAAATAGTTAATTAAAAAAATATTATTTAAATTACCACATCATCTACTTTGTATTCAAATAGAAAATTTAAAATTTTGCTCGGTGCCGATTGCATCATTCATATAGGCGGTTGATTGGGTACGTATGGGAGTTGGGGTAGCCGTTTGAAAAGGTCAATGCCCAATGAGTTGGATTTGGGTTCACCAACACCAACATAAAATATCAAAATCAATGCAGCGTTTATTAGCTGGATTTTGCTGGAACTTCGCCTCACCACCGTTTCCTTCTGTGTCTGTACAGTGTACGTAGTGTGTACACTGTACACCACCGAAAACTAAATTATAGCTCGCTAGCTAGCTATATATAATATGAGTAAAATTATAGGCCAAAGACTGCGAAGTGTGAACGTGCCGGGTAGGCCCGTCATGCATTGCCATTGTTGTAATTCTTTTCATTAAATTATTATTACACCTTTACTAATTTTTATTTTCATTTAAAATATTTAATATTTATATATTAAACAGAATAAAACCTTATCTCAAATTTTTTTTTATTTAAAAATCTCTAAACAGAATTTGTAAGTAATAAATTCCACATTTATCTTTTTATATCTCAATAAGGAGAATGAATGAATTATTGAGAATTTTTTAAAACAATTAAAAATAACAATTTTTTTTTTTTGTCTTTTTTGCCCCCTATGTGCTCCTTAGTGTTTGATTTCTTTAGACTCTTGGACCCTTTATTATATTATGCATATAATAAATATTATATATTGCTTTTAATTATGTTACTTTAAATTAGATTAGATCCTCATATTACTTTTAAAATGAGCAAGTGAAAAAAAAATATAAATAGGAGTAATGTTTTCATAATTCTCAATATAATCTTATAATAAAAAAAATATATAAAAAAGTAATGTTGAAATCATGATAGATTTTGGTAAATATTTTTTTTTTATTGTTACTAGACTAATTTACAATTAGATGACTATAGTTATAATTTATATAAAATGACAGGACCTGCCCCAATCCCCCTGGGGACCACCGGGGGCAAGGCATGCTCCCATATGAATGTAACTCAAAATACCACAACTACCTTTACTAGGGTTATAATGTCACAAATACCCTTAACATGGTTCCAAAATACACACCGGTGTTTAATACAACAGTATTTTCAGACAAGGGACGAGAGCATTATGTTCGTACTAATAAAAAAATTCAAACACCTACCCCGCAGGGTGAACAAAACACAATGGTACCATTTATGCCTCGGCCCCAGAGTCGGTCCCCTACTCAGTATCACTGCCTGGAAGGTCAAAAAAACAGTCAAAGTGTGAGTGGACTAAAAATAAATCAATTTTAAACTCATTTGAAAACATATACAGTCTGACCCTCCGTTTTAGAAACATGCATGCATTCAAGATAAATCGTATAAACACAGTCAAATCATAGATATAATTATCTATACATATACATATATTTATATTTATACATGCATACATCTAGACGCAAACAACAGTGAAACATAATATATATAACCCATCCTCGACATCCCAGATGTCCAACCAATATCCGTCACGATTTCTCTACAGTACACGTACTATTCGGGGTCTCATCTCCGAGTCTACCCCCAGGATCTACGACGTCTGGGGTGGACCTGCCTCGGATCCTAACATGTTTGAGACGATATCATAACTCGCACTCCTGAGCCTGAGCTCCTCCTCGGAGTCACCCATCTTAGGCAGTGGATCGTGACAACTCTAGGATCATCGACGTCTGGAGGAGACTAAACCGCACATGCAGGAGGGTATATAGATCTAAGTGTGAAAACATGCAATTCAGTAATATCATATTTGAAATCCATGCTTTCTGAGATCAACACAAACCACTGTTCAATCTGGGACTAGGCCCGAAACCTTCCAAAAATCGCATCCAAAAATCCACTCATAAAACTCGTTTCTCGAAAACTGTGCATACCGGATCACCGGTCAAATCATTTGAATCAATCTTTCTTTCAAAATTCTGTTGACCCCAAAACCTGAGTCAACCGGTTACCAAATGGGTCTCATGTCTGGAAACCTCGTTTTTCACGTAATTCCATAACATAGTCCATGACCAATGATTCGAGTATATAAATTTCATGATTCCAAAACATTTAACTTAAATCAATTAAGAAAACATGTAAAAAGGTTATGCATGCATTTCAGTATAAAACAATAGCCCACTCACAAATTAGTCCTTGCTGCCGTAACGAATAGCCTAAACCTGTCCCGAAGCTAAATATAGTCTTCGGGCCTGTCCAAATACATCCAAAGGTTACTAATTGACCATACTAGGTCTAACATCAAACCCTAGAACAAAATCAGTCCGGGAACGCGTCCCGAAAACGCTTACGGAGGCTAAAAACCTCAATTTGACCAACCTACGATCTCCGATCGACCCGAAACCATTATCATTGGATTCGTAACGTCGAAACCTTTAAAATGGTGCTGGTTCCACCTCAAAACTCGTGCCCACGTGCGGGTCAACGCTGCTGGTCAAAAGTCAATGGCTAACTTTACTGACTTTGGCATGACATCATCTGACAATGTGAGACTGACACATGTCAGACTCTAACAGGGGCCACATGTCAGACTCTAACAGGGGCCACATGTCAGACTCTAAAAGGTGCCACATGTTGGGCCCTAACAGGTGCCACGTGTCAACAACTCATTAGTCCATGTCACTGATATGTTAGTGACATGTGGCACCCTCTAATTAGGCCACGCCACTGACATGTCAGTGCTGACTGTGCACTGACATGTGACACTTTGAGTGGTCCACATTTTCTGACAGCCTGACAGGTGATGACGTCCCCCCTAACCTCTCGACGGGACTGTATTCGGGTCGCCCAAACCCGTGAATTCGACCTGGCTGTAAATTACTCTAATTTGACTTGTTTTCAAAACCGTTGCTACCTCTAGGATCGTCTAGGTGTCTAGGTTGGATCTATGGGTTGAAATTCATCTAAAACGCATTAAAAATGTACCTTAGCTCAAGCAACTGTGAAGCACAATTGTTTTGTCCTGTTCCCCGTCGATCCCAACACCGTCATGCCTGGTTCTGGGCTCCAAACGACTCGTACATACCCTGCAAAGTGTTCTGGGTCCTTAGACTCACTTAACAAGGCCCAAAAATCCAAATCCAACCTTTGACCCGATCATGAGTTTCGGGGTTTTACCTGTGAACGTGTCTTCTCCGTCGTGCGCCGCCGTTCTCAGTCCTAGAGGCACCGTCCACCACTCTCTCAGTCACTCACCAGGATCACAAACTGAAGGATGAAGATTTAGGGAATGTGGATCGATGGTTGTGTGTGTTTGCACAAAATGGGTACACGGTTTGAATGAACAAAGAGAGAGGATAGATACATGCACCAAAATCTTTTGGGTAAATAGGCCAATTAGATGAGTGACACTTATCACTCATCTGATTGGTCCAATAAACCTCACTCATCTGATTGGTCCAATAAACTAGTTGACCAATCCAATAATGCCACTTGTTCCAAAATCTCAGAAAACGTAATAGTGACCATCGAACTCCGTGACCCGTAACTTTCGCGTCGAGAGTCCAAATTCAGCATGCCGCCTGTCTACGAACTCATGGCTACACGATCTACGTAACCGTCAAGGGTAAATTCCTAATCAATATCCCAGGTCAAACGTCAACATTTTGCCCTGACCAGGGGCAAAATGGTCATTTTACATAGCATTTCCAATTTTATAAATATAAAGAAAATTTGAGTCGTTACATAAAAATTATGGTCTATTTTCAATTGTATAGTACTTTGACTAGTCAAATGACCTATGAGTTTAATTTTTTTATATGCAAGTTTTTTAATAAATTTATATGTTAATAAAGACCTATGATTTAATTGCCCTAAATTTTAACTTGTCCTTTAATTATAGTTCAAATTCAAATTGTTGTTAATTCTAGTTATTGCCATTGGGTACCAACTAGGGCGTATATAGTTGGCCCTTGCCTGATATATTTTTTATATTTATAAATATTGAATGTGCTAATTCTCAAAAATAACAATATTGGCCCTTTCCTGATCACTCAATTGATGTTATTAATTTGTCAAATGAAAGATTATATGGCTATATATATATATTTATCAACTATTGGTAATTATTTATTTGGCTCAAAGCCACTCCATCAGTACATGCAATACGTACATGCAATACGTACGTACACCGCCCGACGTCCTTACTAGAATAACGTACTACTGGCTGGATCGCTCGCTCTTACCCTACCCCAACTAATACTACTCCAAGCTGGCGATCAATATCATATTCATTGGATTGATTTGATCTTATCAATATTTGTGAATAACGAATACATATATGGACTTGATATGTGCAAATTAAAGGGCATAATTAACGATGTTTGGTGGAATTAATGATCAATGATTAAATGAAAGAGTCTGGTATCGAATTGCCATACATGAAGGGATGATGCAGATGATCGAAGAACCCATCTCCCCTAATTAATTGGAAGAGACAGAACATATATGCATATATATGCAATGATGGATGGGTGAATAAGGAATCGGTGGTAGACAGCTACTAGCTAACCAACGAAGCGGCTATATATAACAATATTTGTTAGGAATTTGGAAAACCAGACAAAAAGAAGTTACAATTGGTACATATTATATACAGTAATACAGATACAACTGATCATGCCCATTAGCCCATATATATATATATATATATATATATGGATATGCGGATGTCCGACGATTTAGGAAATCAATTTGTATAATTAAGGTGCTTCTCTCCACCGCCATCTTTCTGTATCATCATCTCACATTCTCACCCTGCTTGCCGCAGGGAGAGGAAATAAGCACAAGCACTACCCACAGCCGCAACCGCAACAATAACTAATACGTAGTCATATCCATCCAAAAAACCTTCCTAGCTAGTCATTAGGCCCGACCCTTGAATATTAATTAAAATGGAACCCAAATCAGACAGCGTGGTTTTCACCATCGGAGACGACACCGACAAGGGTCCGGGTCCTAATGACAACATGAAGGTAGATATAGACGATTGTAAAAAAGGTGGTGAGCACGAGCACGAACACGAACACGATGCGGATGATAATAAAATTAATAATAAAATGTTCGCTACCACAGCCGCAGCCGCAGCCGCACCAGCATTACCATTACCAGAAGGCGGTTACAAAAAGAAGCGTAGTGGGGGAGCTATGCAGATTGTGCAGGTGGCCTTCCTTATGCTCCGACGACGAAATCGTTCAGCTGGACCATCCAAATCGAAATCCATGTCCTGCTTGGAAGACGCATCAGCGGTCTCCCCAAATTCAAAAAGCACGTGGAAACGCTTCGTGGGATCCATCCGCCCCTTGCACCTCCAAGGCGGCATCAGCAGCCCTAGCCCTACGCCACCTTCAAGTGAAGGATACGAGGATGTCCTTCCTCCACCCATGTCGGAGGATCTGTCCTCGGAAGATGGAAATGGAGGAATGAGTAGCCGCTACGCCTCTGCTGTCAATCTCCAAGAGCTGGACCGCACCAACGACCAAGACGACAAACCCAATGTTAATGTTGATGGTGTTGGCGATGACCTAATTGACTCAAAGGCTGAGGAGTTCATCGCTCAATTCTATCAACAGATGAGGCTTCAGCGCTCGGACTCCATGGATGCCCATAACAGTATTAATGAAAGGACTTCTTCTAGGTCAATTGGCTGATGATCTATATTCATGTTTATAATAATATCACCACGCTGCAGCTTAATTAATTATATTAGTTACTTCTTAATGACAGCGAATTAATTGCAATAACATTTATATGCATATGCATGCAATTCTCATCTCCAATTTGCTCTACGTACGTTTTTGCATGCATTCACGCTGGCTAACTTGGGTTCCCTATATATATATATATATATATATATATATGGGCTACCTAGTTAGCTAGTGGGTGTTCGTGTGTATTATATTTGTATGTAATTTCAGAAAATAAAATAGATGTTAGAAATGCATATATATATATATACTACTGTTTATTGTCGTTGTTGAGTATATTGTTGCATTGGTACATTTATCCAGCATTATTGAAAGGGAGTATATTAAAAATGCATTTCTAAAAGTGGGATTTGGCTTCTTTACCTGTTTTTCGCTTTGCTTGATTGTTTAATTTTCAACCTTAGTCCTTCAATAGAATTCAACGAATATTATTCAGCCACATCTATTTAAAATATTAAACACTCATCTGCGTTCCTTATCTCATCCTCTCCTTCATCTCTCTGATTCTTGGAGAGAAAGTTGTTTCTCTATGAATTAAGAAGGGTATAACAAAATGAATAGTGAGGGGAGGAGCAATAAATTTTAGAGAAAGGAAGGGAGGATGAGAGAAGGAAGCAGACGAGTAAGTAATATTTTTAAAAAAATGTTGTTGAATAAGATTTGTTAACTAGATTCTATTGGAGGGCTAAGATTGAAGAATTCAAGAATATGTCGATACTTTTTCAATACTAATGCAAAAAAGAATCGAGTACTAAATTAAGATCCATAGATTCTAAGGGAATATTTAACCGGGCCGGGCCTATATGGATAAGTCAAGGGTATTTTCGTAATTTTTAATGCAAGTGTATTTTGGTTTTTTGTTATTATTGCTGAGTCATTAAAAAGGGGTGACTCATCATGCTAGCTAAGTGACATGTGTCACTTTCTTTACTAGATTAGTTGCAATTGGGCCATTTGAAGTTTGAACAATAAATCAAAAGAAAGAAAACAAAAATAAACCCATTTTGAGTTGTGATCGATCTCACACTACAACAAAACCTTAGGGAGAAAAACGTGAGGAAATATAGAAATAAAAGGAGAGAAAATGAGAAAGGAATAGAAGAAGAAGAATTGAGAGGCTCGAAATCCGTACTGTAATGACCCGTCCTGAATATTGGGATTAAATATTAATTAAATATGTATTAACATGACTAATCGATGATTAATCGAGAGAATACGAATGAACAGTGTGAAATGACCGTTTTGCCCCTGGAATTTGGCAAAATGTAGAATTTTGACCCGGATGGTCAAATGCATGAAGACCGATGACAATTACGTAAATCGAGTCAATACAAGTCTGTAGACAGGTGATACGTCGGAATCGAACTTCGTAGGAGGAAGTTATGGTTCAGGAGAGGGAATCCAAACTATTCACGCAAACCAAGGAAGTGTACAGTTGGTTTAATTGGATTGGTTCAAATACCTAAGAGGACCAATTGATGAGTGACAAGTGTCACTCATCTGAATGGCCCATTACCCCAAACATTGGGATCCTTATTTCACCTTCATCTTCTTTGTTCGTTCAAACCCGAAATACACAAACACATACCACCCCACTACCCTATCATCTTCTGAGTTCATAGGTGAGATGGAGCAACTTTGATGGATAGGGGGAACTGGGAATGGATGGTGAGGCAGATAGGCAGCGGGAGCCACAACGGCACGGTAAGAAAAACTGAACCCGTGAACCCAAACCCCGTACACCAAATCCCACACCCACAACCCTCAATCCTCATCTGCTGCTTTTGGGTCGTGAAGGAATGTTGGAGAGGAGATTGAAACAATGAGGACGGTGGCCATGGCGAAGCAATGACGACAAGGTAAGCCCCAAACCCATGAGCCTTATGTTCGGGTAAAAAATGGTGGAATTGGTTTTATTGGTTGCTGATCAATTTGATGATGTTCTTGAGGTCGAGACAAGTCGGTTGAGACCAATTTTGAGGATCGAGGTGGTCGGAATCGTTGGCAGTTTACAGTTGCAGGTGGCCAATTATTGTTCGCCTTCGAACAGGTATGATCTCGATTTGATTTCATGATTTTGAACCCATAGATTGATAGGGTAGACTGAGACGAAGGGAATGGGGGGAAAATGGGGTTGAATGGTGGTCGGACGATGGAGAACCGGCCGAGTCAGGTCACGGGTCCTGTTCGACCCCGTTTCAAGGTCCGATTGAGGTCAGGGATGACGTGATGACGTCATCCTGATGAGGTCATCATGTAACGACCCATCCCGAATTCCGGGATTAGTTTAGTGACTAATCTTGATTAGCGAGGTTGAACGGTGGTTAGTAGGGCGGAATCGGACAAAATGTGCAAAATGACCGTTTTGCCCCTGGTCGTGGGTAAAATGTTGACTTTTTGATCGGGCGGTCAAACGGACTTTGACCGATGACCGTGACGTAGTTCGGGACGTCACGAGTTCATAGACAGGTGGCACGTTCGATTCCGACATTCGTAGAGAAAGTTATGGTGTTCGGAAGTTGAGGGGCATTTTGGTAATTTGGCTTATTAGGGGCCAAATGTTGACTTTTTGACCGGGAGGTCCGATGGGCGAGGGCCAAGGACCGTTACGTAGGTATCGTCGATACGAACTAACGAATGGTCAAGGAAACGAACTAACGAACCGAGGCCGGGATTAAAATAATAATATAATAATGAATAGTGACCGTTGACCCTACACACCTGGATGAGTGTCAAGTGTCACTCATCCCTTGAAATCAGAATCCATGTTTTTGGGGGAGACCTCATGATGATGTTTAATTGATTTTTAATTAATTAATTAATCTTTTAATTCCATTATCCCTCCCTAATTTGCTTAACCGTGTACAACCAACCCAGCTTCTACCCAACCTAAAATCCTCTGCCATTGCTGAACCTGAGAGTGTGATTTTGTGAGCAATTTGAGTGTGATTTCAACTGGGTAAACACGAGAGAGTGGCAGTGAGGAAGAACTGAGAATTCGAAAAATTGAGTTTTGGGAGGGAAAATCAAATTGAAGGAATTGGGCTGTGATGATCGAATTGGAGGTTACAAACATCTTCCTGAGGTTGAGACGAGTCGATCCACATCAAAAACGAGAAGGAATGGTGCCGTTTTGGCTCTGATCGAGCTTGGTGACAGAGGAAGAAATCGAGGCTGAGTCGTGGAGTTTGGGGCTGTGATTGACTCAATTGTTGTGGGGAAATGACTCCTCATGATCCCACGATGCTTCTGGGTTCATCAATTGAAGGAAACCGATCGAGATCGATGGACCTCCATTGATGAACAGTGACGGTGCTCGAGTTTGTGTCGTGACGATTGAACACTGGATTGAAGCAATTGGGTTGGGGGAAATGATCTACGGAGTCCATGGAAGCTTCTGGTTGAATCAATTTCAGGATATCGATCGAAATGGATGGGGTTCGAAGGATGAACAACGGACGGGTGTTCTTGGTGTTCATCATCGAATCGTGGAATTGTAGGTAATGAATTGTGTAATCAATGTTACAGAACTTAAATTAAACTTAAAACGAAGCTAATGGAATGATCAATTGTTGTAATTAAGGCTGAATTGATAGGATTGGAACCGGGTTGTGTCGCGGGTGAATTGGACCCGTTTACCAGACAAACGGGTTGGGCTGGTGACACTGTAGCAGGCGCGTGAGTTTCACGCGCAGCCACTCACGGCGGCGCGTGACGGCGCGTGGGCGCGAATCTCGAGGTGAGGTCAACATGACTTCTGTCCTATTTAATGTAACGGACATTTTGGATTTGGTTTCGGGTCGATCGGACACCGTCTCGATAGTGTTCGGGATGTCCGAAGGTTTTAAATTAAGTTTAAAAATAAGTAACAATTCGGGAAAATTACGGGACTTTGATAGGATGTTAATGATGAGGTTAGTGACCCTCTAATGTGATTTGGACAGGATTGGGAGTCCCGGTGATAGTGGTGTGGCCCGGGAGGGCCGGTGGCACGCATATCGAGGCACACGGTTAAAACGGTCTGTGAGTGGACTTTGGTTTTATAAATCCTATGCATGCTTAAATGTGTTATATGGTTTATATACATGATTTCTATGATGGTATTTGTGAGCATTGATTTTGGATATGTTGCACGTATTTCGAGGTGTTTTCCGTATTTCACGTATATCGGGATTAACGGTTTATTTGTGGTTTTGTGTGCTTGTGGTTAAATAAATAATATGATGAAATGGTTTTGAAATTGGAAATATGAACTCGGGCTTGAGGCCCACTTGTTTTGGAAATTTCGAACTTGGAGTCCATTTGAGAATCGGGCCGGGGGCCCAGTTGGTTAATGAAATCGGGCCAGGGGCCCAGTTGGTATGAAATCGGGCTGAGACCCATTTGAGTTATATTATCGGGCCAGGGGCCCAGTTGATTTGTGAATTCGGGCCGTGGGCCCAGCGGGTTTATAAGGTCGGGCTGCGGACCCAGTTGGTTTACAAATCGGGCCGTGGGCCCAGTGGTTCATAAAATCGGGCATGAGGCCCAGTTGGATTATAAATGTGATTTTGGGTCAGGGACCCTATATTTAATAATTGTGATTTTGGGTCAGGGACCCTAAATGGGATTACGTGGCTTTATGGAAATTTCGGGCAGGGCCCATTGTAATGATGTGATAAAAGGATTTAATAAAACTGTTTTCCATATACCATCTGGATACAAGGATATATGATGGTCTCCTCCAGATGTCTGGGACACTGGGGAAGTCACGGTGCATTGCCTGCGAGGGGTCATTATACGGAGCAGCCGGACCGTATGATGACTCAGGAGCAGGATTGCTATGATTGACGTCAGGGACGTCAGACATCAGGGATGTCAGATATATGGACCCGGAGAGACCCCGGGCAGCACGCGTAGCTTATGAAACCGTGAGACATGACGTCAGGGACGTCTAGCATCAGGGATGCTGGTGATGGTAATGGTAAAATACGAATTAATGAAATGGCTTTCCGGGTGGATTTATGATTGTGTGATTTTAATGAATTAATGTTCATTTATGGTAGTGGGTGGTGACCCACATGGTTTTAATATGTATGGTGGTGGTATTCCACGGTTTTGGGCTGAGTTCCCACACTTGGTTTTTGGTTAACGGTTTTTGGGCTAAGGCCCTAATGGCTCGGTTGAGCAAACGTTTTGGTTACTGGTTTTTGGTGGCATGCATACGTTTTTATTGGAGGGCATAAATGTCTTATAAATGTATTTGGTAAACTTATTGGTTTTTGTCCACTCACAGCTTTTGGTTTTAATGCCCTTCAGGTTGATTACGGATGCGATTGCAGCAGAGACTGGGACATTGCACACCTCCTCCATCGGTCCTTGCGCACTCTGGATGGCCCGTTTGGGCAGTAGCTCTTGGTTATCCCTTGTCTGACACCCCTTGTTGGACGGGAGCAGGGCACATTCCACGGTAATCCCGGGGGGATTGGGATGGGTCCTGTCACATCATGTCAGATCTGACATGTCAGACATGGGCCAATAGGAACTCGACACGTGGTACTATCAAGGTTGTCAGTGCTGACATCAGCGTTGATTTTTCATAGTTGACTTTTGGTTTGACCACGCACGTGGGGGCGCGTGGGCTCGAATTTCAAGGTGGGCCTTGACAGGACCCATCCCAATCCCCCCGGGATTAGTGCGGGATGACCCTGCTACCGTCTGACACGAAGTGTCAGACAAGGGATATTTTCGTCCTTTGCCCTCCCGGGCTATCAGAGTACGCCAGGATCCGGAGGAGGCATGTGATATCTCGGTCTCTGCTACAGTCCACATCCGATGTCAACCTGAAGGGCAGTCAAAACATTAAAAACTGTGAGTGGACAAAACAAAAGTTTATAAAACATTTCATAAGACATTTGTACCCTCCACTAAAAAGCATGCATGCATTCGAAAACCATTTATCCAAAACAAACCATATGTGGGACTAAGCCCAAAGCAGATATAAACTAAGGTCGAAAGGACCACAATAAAAACGACCATACGGGCCACAACCCAAATCCATAAAGGACTCGGCCCCAAACCATAAAGAAACCAAGTACACGAGCCACTACTCAAATCCTGTGCACACCTGTACACACCACATATCATATATCACATATCCATCACATACATATATATAAGTCACACAACCAATCCTGTCACGGTATCCAAAGCTACGCGCGCGCTACCCGGGTCTCAATCCGAGTCATCTCAAAGTCAAGATCAATGTCCGCAGACCACTGACCCTACCCGAGGTAATAGTAATCATAGCCTTCCTGAGAGTAAGGAACCCAACTGGGGGGTGACTCCACTCAGTCGGTGCTCCGTGACTACTCCGGGGTCCACCCAGGCCAACGACCCTCCCCGGAGGAGATAGTAGAACATGTAAAGGAAGGTAGACGAACATATATATACATAACATAAACATTCATGATCGGTTCCCCTGAACCGTCATGAATCCATAATACCCATAATCAGGTAACATGCCGGTTCCCATAAACCGTCATGTACCGTAATAACCAACAAGGGTTCATGCCGGTTCCCATAAACCGTCATGAACCATGATACCATATTAAGAGTTCATGCCGGTCCCCATAAACCGTCATGAACCGGGAAATCCATTTAAGGTTCCCTGACCTGAAATCAAAACCGTAAAGTGACCGGGTCTCGTACCCGAACATAGGACACCAACTGGGCACCGTGCCCGGAATCTGAGGTCATATGCCCGAGACAAAACCAAATGGGTCTCATACCCGAGTTTATCATTTTGAAATCCAAATTCAGTTCATTTAAATCAATAAAGAAATACAGACCCGTATAAGCACCGTATAAGGCCGAAACCTCGAAATACGTGCTTATACGTAACCACATACAGATGCACCCATGGCATCATCAAACAAGTAATAAAACATATAATAAACATTTATGCATTCACCAATTTAGAAAACAAGGTCCACTCACAGACCGTCCGAGCTGCCGTCTCGATTTGCGTGCCATACGGCTCCCCGAGCCGATCACCGTCACCGGGACTCTCAAACCTGTCCAAATCGTAATAGAAGGTTACTAACTACTTAATTAACCTCCTACCAAAGCCCCGTAATTTTTCCGTATTTTTAACTATTTTTAAACCGACCCTAAACCTTCCGACACCCCGAAAACTATCGAAACGATGTCCGATTGACACGAGACCAGTCTCAAAATGTTCGTTACATCGAATAGATGATTTCATATGTTGAAGCCATCCCCAAATACCCTAGCACGCGCCCGCACGCGCCGCCTGAAGTGGCTGCGCGTGGGAGCCACACGCCTGTGAACAGTACTCCTTCAACCTCTCGACGGCCGGTTCAGACCGGCCGGTCCGGTTCGTTTCTGCAACTGGACCGGCGTAACCGGTCCAGACCTCCGACTCCCTCATTTTCGGTCCGATTTCCTCCATTCCAATTCCTAAATTCCTATTTTAATGTTTTCTATCAATCCCAATTAACAAAACTATCAAAAACCTACCGAAACCTATGGTTCCAACATGGAGCTCACGGCCCTGTTTTTCCCGACCACCCTCACGGCTCCCTCCGCCGTGAAGCACCCTCCAAAACCTCTTAAAATCATCCTAGCAACTCCCTAATCATCTTCCAATCACCCATAACAACCCATAAAGTCATATTCGAAAATAATGGAAAAATGGGCATTAGTCGGGTAATCGGGTTACCTGGGCCTTCACGGCCGTGTGCGGCGGTCCAGGTGCTCCCCGCCACCGTCCCTAGCTTCCTCAGCCTCTCCCTCACTCTATGGTCCCATTCAAGATCGGCTGGAAAGATTTGGATGGGTTTGGGTTCAAACTGAGATCGGGTGGGTGTTTGGATGAATGGAAAACAAAGAGATGATCGATGCATGTATGGGAATTAAGGGCCAGTGGATGGGTGACAAGTGTCACTCATCCATTGGTTGCTGAAAAGTAGTTGAGCCCACTAAAGACAAATGGTCCTCGTAAAACGTGTCGCCGGGAATAGTATCCCGAAACTTTCGTGAACCGTAACTTCGCCGTCGAACGTCCGAATTCGACGTGCCGCCTGTCTACGGATTCGTATCGTCCTTATCTACGTAACGGTCTTCGGCCCTCGGCCATCGGACCTCCTGGTCAAAAAGTCAACATTTGACCCCATTTAACCAAAATTACTAAAATGCCCCTAAACTTCCGAACGTCATAACTTCTTCCTCGAACGTCGGAATTGAACGTGCCACCTGTCTATGAACTCGTGATGTCACGAACTACGTCACGGTCATCGGTCAAAGTCCATTTGACCGCCCAATTAAAAAGTCAACGTTTTGCCACCACTAGGGGCAAAACGGTCACTTCGCATCGTTCGTCCGATTTCGCTCTACTAATCACGGATTAGCCTCACTAATCGTGATTAGTCACTAATCTAATGATGAAATTCGGGACGGGTCGTTACAACCTTCCCTCCTTAATTAATTTCGACCTCGAAATTCCAACCGACCTAACCTAACCGTTCTTCCCTCCTTAATTAGTTCCGTTCTCGAAACTCCACTATCCTGATTCCACAACCTCCACCTCGTGGAAATAATTCGACCTACCACGCAACGCGTGTACGCTAGTACACCCACTAACCAGAACAATACTTACTCGTCTGCAGCCAGACGTACCGCTAACATCCATATCGTATCGACTACGTTCGACCACGTCGAATGACAGTAGTCATGCGTTCTGAATTGACACTACTTGTCAAGTCTACCGTTTCGTTGACACAACCAACTAGACGGTTCCGTGCTCAACCGCTAACTATCCTGACATCTACTCCCACTGGGAGTCACCAAAACTCACTAACCGATCCACGATGACACCTCCGACAAATTGTCACCACTTGACAGTCGTCAATCGAAATCTGTCACTATACTCACTCGTGGTTACACTAACCAACAATTCACCCGACCTGTGTGTAACTAGACCCATCAGAAATACCATGACCCAATGCACGGTATCCAATGTCCAGTTCACGTCCTCAACTAATCTGATGGTATCAGAACCAATCCGACTACCAATACGCTCTCCAACGCACCACCGGTATCACCTATATACCGTCACCAGACATCCCAAGTCTGCCTGGTGTCGTACCTCGAACAACGAACAAGGCACGTACATCTACCCATCAATCAGCCTACAACCACCTAGGTTGTAGTCAATCACGTTTCAATTATAGAGTCCATTTGTCCGATCTAGACAAATCGAAACTCCAACCCAGTATCTATTTCCAAATCCGAATCCGAATCCGCAATTTCGTAAGAAATCCCGAATCCAACCCAGAAATCATATCCATAATCATGTCCAAATTCAAATCCGAAATCATCATTCCGTAAACTAGTATTAGGAATAACCATTCCGAACCCAAATCCATAAAAGAAAATCTATAGTCAAGCTCTAGAATCAAATCCTGAATCGTCACCCAGAATCCGATTCCAAAACCCAAATCTAGAAATCCTTTTTCAAGTTCCAAAATCAAATCCTGAATCGTCATCCAGAAATCTAATTCCGAAACCTGAAATTTCGTTCTCGTCTACCGAGACGCACCATATCCGAACTTATCGGATATCTGTTCGACCGATTACCACAACACAATCGATTGACTTCATAGGGAAGCCAATCACAACATCACACACAACATCTTAAATAGATCAGTCGACGACGAGACACGCCGAGACTGTGGGTTCTCACCGATTTTCTCGTATCGATCCTTGTCATTCCACCGAGGAAAATCAAAGATGATACAAGACTATGACATCAAAATTCATCCTAGGTGAATACAACCAAACTCGCTGCATTCACCACGTCACGTAAACCAACCTCGTCTGCCACCAAGCAGGAAATGAGAAATCTCAGTCACCTAACTTCGATATACTCATTTCACCTGATGACCCAAGACAAATCACAGGTCCACCAACCAATACATGATCAGTGTACTAGTGGCAACCAACAACATCAATAACATCTACATCATCAATATCATCTACCACCATTAATTATGATAGAACCTGAGAAGTCACCCAAACGACTTCAACATACCCGTTACCAATGCGGAAAACCCGCATTCCACTCGTCACCTCATTCGCAACCTCTCGCGATTCCGAAGTTCCAACAAGATTGGAAACAACATATCCGGACATCAACCACGTGTCCCTTAACCACTTTAACCTTATCTGAGGTCCACTCTGGAACCAGAGATACCGAACATATGCCCATCTCGTCAGAGCCACATCCCGACTCGTGACTCACCGTCATCACAATCACCCGCACCGACACCAGCACTAGCACCTGTCAGCATCAGCACACAAGCATCCTCACTAGCATCAGTACTGACGCTAGCACACCGTGTGCCACACTGACATCCTGGATCTCCGCTCATACCAAGCGACGATCGCGTACCTCTGCTCGTATAGGAGAAACTCTGTCTCCCTCGTACCTGTCAACTCTGGGTACAGTCACCCTGACAACTCATGCGAGAAAAGGAAAACGTTCCCCGAACGTCCCCGATCCCCAACAATCGTAACTATAACCACTCTCGGTAGTAGCGCCTGCCCCGCACTCGTGCAGACCTAACTACCAGACATCGCTATATCCAGACTCCGTATCCAACGGAATCAATCGCCCGTACCAACTACTCTGTATTCCACTCAGGGATTCCATCGACAAGTACCAACCCTGGTAACTTGTCCAACAATCTCTATCCTGTCGTAACTTGACTAAACCATTGTCGTCTACCAGGTCATCCACGACCTTAGTTGCACCAACCCACAACTGAAGTAGCACGACAACCAACTCGGTCTAACCGATACGTACAACCCTGACTGCGAAGTGCAGTCCCAATACAAGCTGACATGACTAGACCGACTAACGAATCCAAATCTGAATAGTCGTCAAAGTCACACCACTCGCCAACTCCCATTTCCGAACCATACCCACCAAGGTAGGGTTCCACAATCACAACTAGGGTCACTCTGAACCCAACTGCGAAAAGCAGTAAAATCCACGATCTGACCGACCCCGCGGTCCCGACATCGTAAAAACGTCAATCCAATCCTACCGACAATCCAACTAGGATTCCCCGAAACCGACAACTAACTACCGACCGCAGTAAATCCATTTAACTCAACCAAATCCGATCATCCGATGATCACAATTCCCAACTAGTCGTCGGAACCAATCCTACGACATCGTGAAAGACGATCCCAACTAACCGTCTCACGATCCAAAACTCTAACGTAATACTACGTTAAGCCTTCCGTAGGGTCCCACACTGTCAACCTTGACAGAACTATGGCAACCCCGGCCTCAAATGCCGAACCAAGGCATGCCAATCCTACTAACTATCGTACCGGCACCCCAACAATCAGGTTGACCACGAACTGCAGCCCAATGAGATATCACATCCTCGACCAGCGTACATACTCCAAGAGTTACACGGTTGCTCGAATAGAGACAACCCCGCTCTGATACCACGTTGACAGGACCCATCCCAATCCCCCCGGGATTAGTGCGGGATGACCCTGCTCTCGTCTGACACGAAGTGTCAGACAAGGGATATTTTCGTCCTTTGCCCTCCCGGGCTATCAGAGTACGCCAGGATCCGGAGGAGGCATGTGATATCTCGGTCTCTGCTACAGTCCACATCCGATGTCAACCTGAAGGGCAGTCAAAACATTAAAAACTGTGAGTGGACAAAACAAAAGTTTATAAAACATTTCATAAGACATTTGTACCCTCCACTAAAAAGCATGCATGCATTCGAAAACCATTTATCCAAAACAAACCATATGTGGGACTAAGCCCAAAGCAGATATAAACTAAGGTCGAAAGGACCACAATAAAAACGACCATACGGGCCACAACCCAAATCCATAAAGGACTCGGCCCCAAACCATAAAGAAACCAAGTACACGAGCCACTACTCAAATCCTGTGCACACCTGTACACACCACATATCATATATCACATATCCATCACATACATATATATAAGTCACACAACCAATCCTGTCACGGTATCCAAAGCTACGCGCGCGCTACCCGGGTCTCAATCCGAGTCATCTCAAAGTCAAGATCAATGTCCGCAGACCACTGACCCTACCCGAGGTAATAGTAATCATAGCCTTCCTGAGAGTAAGGAACCCAACTGGGGGGTGACTCCACTCAGTCGGTGCTCCGTGACTACTCCGGGGTCCACCCAGGCCAACGACCCTCCCCGGAGGAGATAGTAGAACATGTAAAGGAAGGTAGACGAACATATATATACATAACATAAACATTCATGATCGGTTCCCCTGAACCGTCATGAATCCATAATACCCATAATCAGGTAACATGCCAGTTCCCATAAACCGTCATGTACCGTAATAACCAACAAGGGTTCATGCCGGTTCCCATAAACCGTCATGAACCATGATACCATATTAAGAGTTCATGCCGGTCCCCATAAACCGTCATGAACCGGGAAATCCATTTAAGGTTCCCTGACCTGAAATCAAAACCGTAAAGTGACCGGGTCTCGTACCCGAACATAGGACACCAACTGGGCACCGTGCCCGGAATCTGAGGTCATATGCCCGAGACAAAACCAAATGGGTCTCATACCCGAGTTTATCATTTTGAAATCCAAATTCAGTTCATTTAAATCAATAAAGAAATACAGACCCGTATAAGCACCGTATAAGGCCGAAACCTCGAAATACGTGCTTATACGTAACCACATACAGATGCACCCATGGCATCATCAAACAAGTAATAAAACATATAATAAACATTTATGCATGCACCAATTTAGAAAACAAGGTCCACTCACAGACCGTCCGAGCTGCCGCCTCGATTTGCGTGCCATACGGCTCCCCGAGCCGATCACCGTCACCGGGACTCTCAAACCTGTCCAAATCGTAATAGAAGGTTACTAACTACTTAATTAACCTCCTACCAAAGCCCTGTAATTTTTCCGTATTTTTAACTATTTTTAAACCGACCCTAAACCTTCCGACACCCCGAAAACTATCGAAACGATGTCCGATTGACACGAGACCAGTCTCAAAATGTTCGTTACATCGAATAGATGATTTCATATGTTGAAGCCATCCCCAAATACCCTAGCACGCGCCCGCACGCGCCGCCTGAAGTGGCTGCGCGTGGGAGCCACGTGCCTGTGAACAGTACTCCTTCAACCTCTCGACGGCCGGTTCAGACCGGCCGGTCCGGTTCGTTTCTGCAACTGGACCGGCGTAACCGGTCCAGACCTCCGACTCCCTCATTTTCGGTCCGATTTCCTCCATTCCAATTCCTAAATTCCTATTTTAATGTTTTCTATCAATCCCAATTAACAAAACTATCAAAAACCTACCGAAACCTATGGTTCCAACATGGAGCTCACGGCCCTGTTTTTCCCGACCACCCTCACGGCTCCCTCCGCCGTGAAGCACCCTCCAAAACCTCTTAAAATCATCCTAGAAACTCCCTAATCATCTTCCAATCACCCATAACAACCCATAAAGTCATATTCGAAAATAATGGAAAAATGGGCATTAGTCGGGTAATCGGGTTACCTGGGCCTTCACGGCCGTGTGCGGCGGTCCAGGTGCTCCCCGCCACCGTCCCTAGCTTCCTCAGCCTCTCCCTCACTCTATGGTCCCATTCAAGATCGGCTGGAAAGATTTGGATGGGTTTGGGTTCAAACTGAGATCGGGTGGGTGTTTGGATGAATGGAAAACAAAGAGATGATCGATGCATGTATGGGAATTAAGGACCAGTGGATGGGTGACAAGTGTCACTCATCCATTGGTTGCTGAAAAGTAGTTGAGCCCACTAAAGACAAATGGTCCTCGTAAAACGTGTCGCCGGGAATAGTATCCCGAAACTTTCGTGAACCGTAACTTCGCCGTCGAACGTCCGAATTCGACGTGCTGCCTGTCTACGGATTCGTATCGTCCTTATCTACGTAACGGTCTTCGGCCCTCGGCCATCGGACCTCCTGGTCAAAAAGTCAACATTTGACCTCATTTAACCAAAATTACTAAAATGCCCCTAAACTTCCGAACGTCATAACTTCTTCCTCGAACGTCGGAATTGAACGTGCCACCTGTCTATGAACTCGTGATGTCACGAACTACGTCACGGTCATCGGTCAAAGTCCATTTGACCGCCCAATTAAAAAGTCAACGTTTTGCCACCACTAGGGGCAAAACGGTCACTTCGCATCGTTCGTCCGATTTCGCTCTACTAATCACGGATTAGCCTCACTAATCGTGATTAGTCACTAATCTAATCATGAAATTCGGGACGGGTCGTTACAGGCCTAGTGTCGTTTTAAAGATTTCGATGATCCAGATCCAATGATGGTGGTTTTGGATCGATCGAAGATTGTTAAATTGGTCAAATTGGGGGTTTTCACCTCCGAAAACGTGTCCGGGACACGTTGACTTTTCCATGAGTTTTGGGGTTTTATCCTATAGACTTATATAGATGATTAGTGACCTTCGGGTGCGATTTGGATAGATCCGGATGTTCCGATAATGATGATTTAGCCCGGAGAGGCTTATAACACGCGTATCGAGGCGACAACTAGGATGGTTTATGAGTGGACATTGGTTTCTAAACATGATGCATGCATAGCTATTTTATATGGTTTAAATATGTTATTTATGATGGATTTGATTGTGGTATTAAGTATTCACGTATTTGTATGTATTTCGAGGTTTATGGTTTTGTACTGTGTTTCTACGTGATCGTGGTTTTAATAATGGTTCAATGGTATGATTTCAGATTTGGAAATATGGAACCGGACTTGAGACCTATTTGATTTACGAACTATCGGACTTGGTGTCCATTTGATTTAATGAGGCATCGGGCCAGAGACTCATTTGATGTATACTATCGGGCTTAAGGCCCAGTTGGTTATGATATCAGGGTTGAGGCCCAGTTGGTTTATAAAATGGAATTTCGAGCTGAGTCCCTTGAATTTGGAAACTGGATTTGTGGAAATTGTTTATGAAATTTATAATTCGGGTATGAGACCCATTTGTAGATTTACGATGGTTTTATAGAAATCCCGTGCATAGCCCTTTGAACGGTTTGAGATGATTTATGAAATGTTTTCCATATACCATCCTTATGTATGGATTGTCTTCTCCGGACGTCTCGTAGTTTTCCGAAGTAGTCACGGCGCACTACCTGAGAGGAGCTGCCCCGAGGCGCAACTCATAATCAGGAGTGCAATTATGGATAATACCTCCATACAGGGTCATTAACCTGGGTGGACCCTAGGGAGACTCGGGATTGAGACCTCGAGTAGCACGCGTAGCTTGGAAACCGTGACAATGGTATTTATTAGGCATTATGGATGCCGAGGATTAGTTACATTGTATTTCGATAAACTGGTTATTTAATATTGATTGGTTTTGGTCTGAGTTCCCATGTATTTGGTTTTTGGCTGAGTTCCCATATATTTGGTTTTGGATTGAGTTCCCATAGATTTGGTTTTGGGATGAGTATCCCATATACTTGGTTTTGGGATGAGTATCCCATATACTTGGTTTTGGGCTGAGTTCCCATATATTTGGTTTTGGGTTGAGTTCCCATATATTTGGTTTTGGGCTGAGTTCCCACATGGTTCGATTTATGATGTTGGGCTAAGGCCTTAATGATTTAATTAAAGTAAATGGTTTGATTACTGGTTTTCGAATGTATGCATGCTTTTTAGTGAAGGGCATAAACGTTTTTTTGTGAAATGTGTTTTATAAATTATTTATTTCGTCCACTCACAGCTTTTAATGGTTTTTAATGGCCTTCAAGTTGATCACGGATGCAGGTTGTAACAGAGACCGAGACATCACACTCCTCCACTGATCCTAGCGCACTCTGGAAACCCAGTTTGGCCTAAGGTGTGAGTTATCCCTTGTCAGACACTTCGTGTCAGACGGAAGCATAGCACATGCCCCGTTAATTCCGAGGGGATTTGGGATGGGTCATGCCACGTACCCAAGAAATTCGAAATTTTGGAATTTCAAATTTGAATCTTTGGATTGTAATTGAGGAAACCAAGCTTAACTTGAGCTCTCTTGGATCAGTACGAACAGAACCAACCAAAAATCAAAAGGACTCGATTGAGATTCAACCCAGAACAGACCCTGCGACATTTTCGAAAGTTCGAGGTTGAGTTGGATTACTTTGAGGTAAGAACTCATGAAATTGAAATCATGGAACCTTAATTAGGGTTATAACGATGCTATTCAATGATTGAAATGTGGAAATTGGTACATAATTGAAGGAGATTTGATCGGGTTGAACACGCGGGTTGAATACCCGTTTTGCAGACAAACGAGTTGCATGGATGAACAGTAACGAGGGAATTGTAGCAGGCACATGGGTTTCTCGCGTAGCTGCTTGCGGCGGCGCGTGGTCACTGTTCTCGAGGTACGAGCAACATGACTTTTAATCTAATCGATGTAACGAACACTTTAGCACAAGTTTCAATTCAATCGGACACCGTTTCGATATAGTTTCGAGAGTCTGAAGTGTTACGTTACGTTTTAAATACGTATTTAATTTCTGAAAAATTAGGGGATTTGGATGTGATATTATTTGAGACATTAGTGACCTTTAGTGATGGTTTTTGATAGAATTTGTTATTCCTGAAATTTACGAAAATACGCGTAGCTCAGAATCAAGTAGTTTGGACGGTGTGTGAGTGGCCGTTTATTTTATAAACTAGTATACATGCATAGTTAAATGTTTTACATGAATTATTACCTGATTTGAGCTGCCATGATTCGATATGATTGTTTGTTGATTTCATAAATCGATTTTCTGGCACGTTTTACGAGAATGGTAAAAATGATGTTTTGGGCTAGGCCTGGGTTTGAAAATGATTTTTACTTGGTTTTAAGTCAAAGAAGGTTTTAAAACAAAGATTTTGGATTTATATTCAGTGCCTCGAATGTGTAATGCCTGGGAAAACCCGAATGTGTAATTCTTGGGTTAGCTCATATGCGTAATTCCCGATACGTTCCGGAACGCTCTAGATGTGTAATTCCTGGCAAACCGGAGGTGTCATACCCAGTAGTTCTGGATGTGTAATCCCCAGAGAAACCTCAGAAGGGTAATTTCTGAATTGTATGTGTTAAGATTGTTTTTGTGTCCAGATGGCTTTCATGTGATTCGACTTGAGGGCCGGTGGTTCGTGTTTTATTTTGTGCATGCATGTTTTGTGATTGGAGGGTAAAAGAGTATATTTTGAAATGTGTTTTCAAGTGATATTATTTTTGTACACTCACACTTTTTATGTTTTTATGACCCTCCAGGCCGTGGTACGAATATTGGGGTTGATCGAAAGGCGGAGGCATAAGTGGGAATCAGTGTGACTATCCCTTGTCTGACAAGTGCTGAGTGTATTTTTAGAACTTCAACTGACTTGTCAGACGGGAGCAGAACCGGACACGATTATCAAAGTCTATTTGGGACGGGTCTTGTCACAAACTTTGTTAAAAAATTGGAAGTAATGGATATATTTAAAATTGGACAAAAAATTGAAGAAAAAAAAGGCCAAACTTTGTTGAAAAATTGGGAAAATAGATAAAAAAAAAGGGAAAGAAAAAAAAAAGAAACAACCGTCTGTGTAACGACCCGTCCCGAGTATCGAGATTTAATATTATTTAATTATGATTTAGAATTACTAATCTGGGATTAGTTGAGCGAAATCGGACGAATTGTGCAAAATGACCGTTTTGCCCCTAGGCGTGGGCAAAACGTTGACCTTTAATTCGGACGGTCAAACGAACTTTGACCGATGACCGTGACGTAGTTTGGGACGTCACGATTTCATAGATAGGTGGTACGTTCGATTCCGACGTTCGTGGTGAAAGTCATGACGTTCGGAAGCCCAAGGGCATTTTCGTAATTTGGACGAAATAAGGGAAAATGTTGACTTTTCGATCGGGAGGTCCGATGGCCAAGGGCCAAGGACCGTTAGGAAGGTCTCGATGCCCTGAGTCCGTAGACAGGCGGCACGCATCAATCGGAGTTCGAATGACCGAGTTACAGGTCTGGATGCGTGAGGGGCATTTTGGTAATTTTCTGCACAAGGGCAGAATGGTAATTTCACAGGGGCACTGTTTGATCGAACATCCATGAAATGGGATGTTTTGTGCGATCTGTTCCATGGATTGTTTATCATTGATGGACTGAATTTGGGGCACCCTTGAGGTGTAGTTGCACATGGGTTGAGCTGGCAACTGATTGCACACACATGGGCACTGATTTTCTATTGTTTTCGAGTCAGTGCAAGAAACTTTACACAGAGGATTGAGGATTGCTTTGGGGGGTACTTTAATGGCTGAATTGGATTAAAGGGAATGTGAGAGAGTTGTGAGGATCATTCTGAGCATGTGTGGCTGTCGTAATGGAGAAAAAACCGTGAGAAACCATTTCGGTTTCTTGGAGGGAAAAATTCAGAGTTTGATTTCTGAGCATTGTTGGACCAAATCAAGGACGGGTTTTGCTTTCTGGGAGTGTCTGGAACTCAGCCATATCATTTTCGAAGGGAACCAGCCACGGCTGGGCTGGGACTGTGGCCACTGTTTTCAGGGAAAACGCAGTGTTGAGGACGACGACTTCCAGGTGAGCTTTTGTTCAATTGGTTGTGCTTTTGGGTTCGTTTGGATCCTAGTACACTTCCTGTGAAGTTAATTTGATAATGGTTGGGGAATTGCTGAGTTTGGGTGATCGACCTGTTTGGGTGATCGCGGGTCGATAGCATGATTTAGTATTGCTCAGAGTTAATTAAGGACCTAGAACTCTAATTGGATAATTAAGGAATCTTTTAGGATAAAAAACGGATGAATTCGAGGTCGAATTGATGGCTATCTAACCGGGTTGTCACGCGGGTTGCAGGACCCGTTTGCAGGGGAAACGGGCAAGGACGATGATGAACAGTGCTGGCTACTGTAGCTGGCGCGTGGCCTCACGCGCAGCCACTCACGGCGGCGCGTGGGCACGAATCTCGAGGTGAGGTCAACATGACTTTTGTCCTATGTAATGTAATGAACATTTTAGGATTGGTTTCGTGTCAATCGTACCCCGTTTCGATATTGTTCGGGATGTTCGAAGGTTTTAAATCTAGTTTAAAAATAGTTAAAAATTACGGGACTTGAATAGGATGTTAATGAAGAGGTTAGTAACCGTATAATGTGATTTGGACAGGATTGAGAGTCCCGGTGATAGTGGTGTGGCCCGGGAAGGCCTATGACACGCGTATCGAGGCGCTCGGTTAAACGGTCTGTGAGTGGACATTGATTTTATAAATTCGATGCATGCATAACTGTTTCATGATTCTTGTAAATGCTTTTATATGCTTTGTTTTGGATATCGGTGAATTTATGTGATTTCATGCATTTCGAGGTGATTTACGGGTTGCGCGTAAATCGAGATTTTTCGAATTTGCACTGATTTCCATAATTGTGGTTCGGACATGATTTTATGAAACAGTTACGGATTTGATAAAGAAAATTCGGGCCAGGGGCCCAGTTGATTTAAGAAATCGGGCTAGGGGCCCAGTTGACTTATGAAATCGGGCCAGGGGCCCAGTTGATTTATATATGTGATTTCGGGTCGGGGACCCTAAAATGGAATTGAATAAATGATTTCGGATTTGATAATCAACTATTTGGACTTATGACGGTTTTATGGAAATTCGGGGCAGGGCCCTTGTGATATTTTGGAAATGAATAATAAAATGTGTTCCATAAAACCATCTCGATACAAGGATATATATTGGTCTCCTCCAGGTGTCGGGGACGCTGGGGAAGTCACGGTGCATTGTCTGCGAGGGGTCATTATACGGAACAGCCGGACCGTATAGTGACTCAGGAGCATGATTGCTATGATTGACGTCGGGGACGTCAGACATTGGGGATGTCAGAAATATGGACCCGATGAGACCCCGGGCAGCACGCGTTGCTTAATACCGTGAGATATGGCGTCAGGGACGTCAAGCGTCTGGGACGCTAGGCATCGGGGATACCGGAGATGGAAAAATAATAAATGTATATTACTGGATTTATGAAATACTCTTGGATTGGCTTTTGGGATTTGAAACTATGTTTATGGTTTCCGGGCTAAGACCCTAATGGTTATTTCTAAATAAATATGTGATTATTGGTTTTGATGCATGCATATGTTTTTACTGAGGGGCATAAATGTCTTTATAAATGTTTTAAACAGACTTATTTATTTTCGTCCACTCACAGCTTTTGTTTTTAATGCCCTTCAGGCTGATTACGGATGCGACTGCAGTAGAGACTGGGACATTGCACACCTCCTCCATCGATCCTTGCGTACTCTGGAAGCCCATTTGGGCAGTGGCAACAGGTTATCCTTTGTCTAACACCTCTTGTCAGACGGGAGCATGACACATTCCATGGTAATCCCGGGGGGATTGGGATGGGTCGTGTCAGTCTGTACATAAGGGGGGTTAAACCCAAGATCCCCCAAATGAGAATATAACCCAAAGCCAACTCTGTTGGCCAAAATTTTTGTAAATTTAACTAACGTCCCATATATAAGTATAACAATTAACAATCATCTTCTACCTCCAACCAGGTCTATAACTCGGGTTTTTTCGACCCGACGGCATGACTCGACTCAATCTCCTTCATTTTACTTCTGATTTCCATGAATTAATAGTGCATCTTCTTCGTTTTGATCACATTAAAGGATCTGTGAGCTCAAAATAAGAAAACATGTCGAAATCCCCCTTTCTTATGTGCCGCCGACCCAAATTACCGAAATTTCGCCGAAATATGCCGATATTTTTATCCAAGGTCACTACCTACCAGAAGAGTGGAAAAAGTTCAAAGAAAGGAAACAATGTTTGCCTAACCTATAAACTATGGTTACAGAGGGATAAATTAGAAATATTACTCCATCCAACCTAATTTATCATTAACTTTAAATCACTCCTCATCATGGTTTCCTTCAAATTTCTTTTTGATCAAATTTCTTCATCTTCGTGTCCTTCAAGTTTATGATAATGTACATAATAATATAAAAGGAAAAATTGACATCAGCATTCTTAAATTTTACATAAATTTTAGAAATTGTCAATGAACTTTATTGTTATAGTAGCAATTGTCCCTAAACTATACTTACATGTGCAAGGACAATCTTTGCATTAATTTTATCAGCTAGTTATGTTAAGAATATAAGGGTACAATTGCCTTACCATGTGTGTTTTTTTTTCTAGAAATTTAATGAAACAACTATCTTTGATACATTTAGACATAGTTTAACAACAATAACTACAATTAGTATAAAATTTGTATACGTTGATAACCATTTTCTTTCATAGTTATAAGTTTCGGTAGTGCACATTATATTCATATTATCATATGCATCCCACTATGTGAGCTTAAATTCGTTGAAATCAAATTCAGTTCAAACTATTATTGTCATGCCGATTTGGATGACGATTTAAAAATCCAAATTATTCCATTGATAATGGTTTAATTTTAGATTTTTCATTTTGAAAACCATTGGTATCCAAAATGAACTACTAATATTTTTATTTATTTTTATTATTTATTAGTTAATATTTTTCACTTAAAATAGTGAATGAAATGTTTACACGAATGTTTGAATTTGTGAAATAGTGATATTTAAGTAGAGTTTTTGTTTTTTTGTAAATAAATCACCTAAAGCGTACCCAACTCTATTAACAATTTGAATTTGAACTATTTCAGTTATATTTTTTGAAAAACCTAAACGTAACAAATCATAAAAAATTTAACAGTTTATATTTGATTTTAGGTGATATTGGTACCAATCCAAACCATGCCCACTTCAAATAGTTCCTACTTTTAGCCTAATAAATTGCTAAACTTAACGAAATTTCTATCAGACAGCCTAAAAATTCAAGATAACTGAAATTAAGAATCAGAAAAGGATTAATTTATTGATACACGTTACATTAATATATAGGTTATCTCACCAGTAAAATGGAAATAAAAGTCAACTAAACCTGGAATAGATGGAGCCTGTTAATTGGGTTGAATTCTATACTTCTGCCTCGAATTATAATCTGTGCGCCATTGTCAAGCCTTAATATTATTGTCATCGTCAGCCATGGAAACCGTACTTAGCCTACTGGGTAGTATTCCGACTTGTCTGGTTCCCATGTGGCCGCGGCCACTGCTGGTGGTTGAACCATAAATGGCTCTGGATGCAAGTGCTTTTCCGAAGAAGCTGCTTCTACCATTTGCAATTGCATTTGCTGATTGTTTCCAGTTCGGTGACTGCTGGCCCGAGCTGGGAATGTGATCACTTGTGGTGCCATGTCCTGCCTCTAAAACCTCACAACTTACCTTTCTATTTTCGGCAGCCATAATACTTCCAGGCTCCAGCTAGGAGCTAGCAAGCAATTTCTAAGAGGATTGAAAGGAGAGCCTGAGAATCACGGAGAGGAGCGAGGGCCAGCAATCAACCTCTACGATAGTAATAGATGCATATACTATACGCATGGGCTAGCTAGTTTTATAGTATAATGCCTTGGGAAAAGAAAATTAATCTTTCACTCTGCCTACACATTCCGGTATTAGAATTCAGTTAAAAGTTATTACGGTGGAGTGGAAAATCCTTGGTAGGCTCTGTGCGTGTTATATCTTTCCCAGCAAGAAACAAATTATACCAAAGCACCAGGGTTGGATAGCTGGCGTGTCCTTTGATCTACCTCTTCCCCTATCAATAACCACGTCTTTCTTGCTTGTGAGCTTTTTACAAAGACAAAAATGATTACCTGGCCCCTCATTCTCTCTTTATCTTTCTATCCAATCCAGGCGGATTCAATTTCACGTCTGATGACTTTATACCGGCATCCGCATAACCGGGCCATCGTATCAAGGACGGAGCTGTTCCCATTCACGACTTTCCACGAGCCATCTGCCTTTCTTTCTATCATCGATCATTATCAGACGGCTTAATCTACAAACAACACTGTTAAGTCTTCATCCAAGAAACCTTTCAATTTTAGATACAAGCGCCCCGTATTTGAATTACCTTTCACTCCGGAGGGCTTGGCTTGAATCGCTGGCACTTGGTGCCTATTCCACTTCTGACTCCTGAACCTGAGGGCAATTCCTCTGTAAACGATCTATTAATAGATACAAGAAATATTCAAAGAGAAAAAAAAACATATAAGAATAACCGTGGTATGTTGTCAAACGGGAGTCTTAATTCAAACTTACAAAAATAACAGAAACTTTATATACAGTGCTTGGAATATTACGAGGCTGATGTCGACTGAACATTTGGTTATCTTTTTAAAGTCTTATATACACGCCTTTCATATGAAGAAAACCACAGAAAAGACCCCAAAATAAAATCTTAAGCATTACAAATGCTAAGGTACCCCCTTTCTTCGAGTGACGGACAGCCTGCAGTAATGCTTCTGTGCAATCGACCTGAGTCAGATTTCAGTCCAAAGTCTTTAGTAAGCAAATAAACATAGTGACAAATCATCCAACAATTCAACATGTACTACTTCCTTAGTTTACTTCGGAGTACTACAGATTATAGAAAAGAGTATTTTTGAGGTTTCTACTCTTCTTTTTCCCAGCATAGAAGAAAGATAAGTTACCAAATTGTTCTCTGGTGACCGCCAATAGAAACCTTGCAAACCTGCTGAAAAAAGGTCACAAGCTGCCAAACCATATACAAGCAGTGGATTCATACCCATCCACTCTAGCAATAACGTGGGCTTTCTGATATGTCTGACATCAACCTACATTTGAATACGACTATTAATCTTTGATTTCCTTCTGCAATTTGTCTCCTCTTAGGCGTTGACAGACAGGGGGTGGGATCAAATTTCGTCCCAGTTCTGTCATAAAGACAGAAAATAAGATGGCCCGTTGTGATTATGAGATTAGTTTTATTCTCTCATGTTTCATGTGGACTATAATAGAATCTCCCTCTATGCACCTAAAGGAACGCCTCTTACAAACAGATGATGGAAATGATAAGAATCTAACATAAGTGATATTCAAAAATCAGGAGTTGTATCTTGTATGGAGAAATACAAACTTACTATGTAGAAGATAAGGCTTAAAATCAAGCCTGATGCTCCTGCGGTAATGCACATATAGCTCAACGTGTACAGAGGTTTACAGAAAGGAATACCTGTAAAAACCATTACTTAGAGGAAACATAATGGAACTCCTTAACAAAACGAAAGAATGAAAATGATAATATACCAAGCATTTCGAAAACACATCCAAATATTAGAAGAAGGATGACATGGACCACAACGGTACCCACTGTTTTTGGTCCTACAAAAAAAGCGATCTGGTCAGGAAAGTTATCCACTCAAGAGCTCAATCCAGACAACTAACACATAATTTAACAACTACAGAAAATTAGAATTTAGATCACAAAGGTTAGCGTTGTCCAGGAACAAGAAGCATCATACCTTTAAATGAAACAGTATGTGCGCAAAATGCAATCCCAGGAAACAAGTAACAGCAACCATCAGAGAACTGCAAATTCATTAATCAAAATAAAATCATAGACCAATTCTACATGATTAATAAAAATGAGCGTTTAACATCGAGAGTGTTTATGTGGAGAAATGAGCAGTGGAGGTCAGTAGCAAAAGCCAAGATGAGTACTGCAGAAATTAACCTTAAGATCCCCTCTGGGTCAAATGGTGCAAGGCACCACTGTGGAGAATTAGAGGGCAGAGGTCCATAGTTAGGAGAATTAATGCTACATTCCTGAGACATACAGGGTTAACATATTTCAATTATCAGCAATAAAATGCACTAATACAGGGCTCAAATCCTGAAACATTGCAGTTACCAGAGAAGTCCCAGAAGAATGACCTTTGTCCTTCGGTAAACAGGATGTTGATGAAGGTGATGTTCGCCAAGAATAATTCGGTCAATAAAACCAGCAGCATTGCAAGGAGGTTCAAGGGTACCCCTCACTCCACAATAAACCTATTAAGTATAGATTGCAATTCGATTAGTTCCACACAACCAAAGGGGAAAAACATGGGCACCTCGGGTGTTAAAATCTAATAGGAAAGTACCAAATTCAGTCTTGAACCAAAATTTAATAACCGTAGTATTGTCCATCAGCAATTAGTAACACAGAAAATTATTAATTTAACTCACAATTTGTGTGCCATAAGTAGAATGAGAGAAATTCGTGCTTGGAGCTTCATATTCCCAAGTTGGGACTAAAAGGCCATACAGAAGGGAAATGTAAACAGAGCACAATCCAACAGCAAACAACCTGCATACACGAAAACTTATAGCTTGAGAATATAAAAGAAAAAAAAAAAGGAACCATATCTATGGACCATAAAAAATTAAGTACATAAACTTAAAATGAACTTTCAATTTGGCCTCACATAGGCAAAGTAAATCGCATAAATTCACAAAGGCTGATTAAATTCCAAATATGAGCATCACTAACCACTGGATGTAGTATTTCCTAGAAAAATCCACCAGTGAGTCAACCGTGATATTGTTTACAAGCCAGATCTCCAAGATTGAAGCCAAGAAATATCCAATTGAAATCCTCTGAAAATTACATGTGCACACTTTAATATGCATGGTGACAGTAGGGTATGACATTTCAAATATCAGATCCACTAATAAATAAAACAACAGAAGAAAATGATACAAACTAGGATTGTTAACCATTTTACTGCCTCACCTGTAATACACCAAGCCAACGTATCTTTTCCACATCAATTCCATGTGTTAATTGGTTACGGCCATGGAAAAACCCACCTAAGAGCATATTGCAAACAGAAATAGCCAAGCAATCGTGGTTAACAGCCGCGTTTATAGTGAAATGTGTTTTCATAGTTCAGAGATATGAAGCAAAAAAATATTTTAACCCTAAAACGACAAGTTTGAAGCAAGCTTCAGCTTCTTCTGATAAGATAGTGGAGCAAAGTAATGAGAGCATACCTTGTAATAACAACCCCAACAGAAAGAGATTTATTGCTCTAAGCATGACTTTCTTTGTGGCAGTTGTCCTGTGGGGAATTTTCTGCTCGGTAACAGAAAGCATGAGTGCAAGCAGTTGATCAGTTTAGTATATTATAACTGAAGTATGAGCATAGGAATCCATTGCAGTCCAAGTACTGGATGGAAAACCAGGGTGAGGTAAAAGAAAGATAAACCTACCTTGAATGCTAGACTGAAGAGACACCAACAACGAAAAGAAAAAATGGCATTACAAAATCCGCAAGTGTAACACCGAACCAGGGAGAGTGATTTATGGACGGGAAAGCTTCTCCAGGATCATCAACCAGAATCATAAACTGTATGCCAGGAGGAAGAAAGCAAACCCCGATCAAATTTATGGCATTAGAACTCAAGTAATACACAGCTCATCAAATAGATAAGATAGATAAACAAAGGAAAGCAGAAAATGCTGCTGGGAAGCTTGTAAAACATTGTAGTAGGTATAAAGAACTAACTAACTAACTAACTGGGAAACCATCATAGGTCTCATTTCCAGATACGCAAGCAAATGAGACGAATGGAATTGAATTGAATTGAGTCATACATTCATAAGACAACATTATGTCAAAACAAGGGAAATGAAAGCAAATTTCTTGGTTCACTTCACTGTTAAAAATTTCAATCAGAATAAAAAATTACAACAAAGAAAAATTCCTGCGACTCGAGTTCGTCTGACTTGGTGTTGGCGTACCACGACAGTGAGGCCACGAAAGACGTCGAGATAGGTGAGGCGCTGATTAGTTGCCGATGCATCTGGACCGGTGGAAGGTAAGGAGGAGGGCACAAGACTTTCAATCTCATTAGATAAGTCTCTGTCTCTGTTGGGATGAAGAAGAGGAGCAACGTCGACGACTGCAGGCATTTTTCCTTTGTTGGGATGAGTCTCTGTCTCTGTCTCTGTTATTGTTTTAAATTTTTTATACCTATTTGTATCAATTTGATATCTGTAAGCTATTGTAATTTTTCATCTTGAATTAATTTGTTGTCTTAAACGAGTTAAAACATTGATTGCATTCATTTAAACTTAGTCATTATGTGAGTATTGTAATAATTGGTGTAGAAGGAGCATAGGAACAATATCATTAAGCACCATGTTTACATACAAACACAAACCCAAATTTTAATAAGCATTATTCATTAAGCACCATGTTTTACTACAATACTTCATTTCCGTGCAAAGCCAACATGCATGTATTTCATTCACACTTCCTATATGCATACGAGGGTTATGAGGCAATTCTGATGAGGCTTTGATTTTGGTACATCAAGCTTAATTCCAATCCTTCCAGTTTTTGTCCAACAGTTCCAACCTCATTCCTAAAAGTAATTTATATTACGAGTAAATTACACATGCATTAATAGTTATCATAGAAATAAGCTAATTAATAACCCAAAACATACCTAAAAACTTCATAAACCCTAAACAAATTAAGGGGATTGACATATTTGTCTTAAAGTAATCTAATTCTTTTTAAAGCATGTCAAGGTCGAAATGAGACTCTGCATCACCCAAAAAGATATTTAATAGTTAAATGAATTATTTTCCCTTCTATTTTCATTTTGTATCTAGTTTTGGGGTGCACCAGGTTTTTGAAATTCTCTTTAATACCATGCATCTCTCTTGCATCGAGAAATCTTTATAATATAAATTTTGCAATGTGAAAAATATTTACCATAATTGCAATGTGAATTAGTCCATATTTCAAACGGATTCAATGGATGCTAATTATCAGATGAGATCTTAATTTCCCATTTATATTCTAAGGTTTCAATTGCTAAACGATTGGAGATTTAAAAAGATTCCTTCGGGGTCGGAATTAGGAAATCGAGCCTATATTGTTTTCAAAGGTTTAGCAATGTGTTTCATTTATTGTCAAAGATTCATCAAGATTATACTTTCTAAAATTAACTTACTCCACCTCGATTGTTCATACTCCAGTAATTTTAATTAGGACATCCAATTTGGCAATCCTATTTTTTTTTTTTTAAATATACCAATTGGTGCTTAGATGGCCTCAAAATTAGTTTTCGTAAAAGGAAAAAAAATTAATCGATATATATTTCTTTAAAAAAAATCATATTATTAATTAAAGAAATATGGGTTGATGATAGTTTGTGGTTTGGCTAGAAGTGGTGACACTTGTTTTGACAAGTGGAATGTTGTGACATGGTATTTACAATTAATCGTGGGCTGGCTGCATTTATACGGGCAGTAAGAGGCAATTAAGCAATCTGTTTTAAGTAAGAATTTAAACAGATATATAGCGCTGCTACAGAAGAAAAAGAATTCTGAGCAGTAATCGCGAGAGAGAGAGAGAGAGAGAGAGAGAGGGCTAGGAATGAGGAAAGATGAATATTCATGGGGTGGTCCGCTGGAGATACACGCCGCAGATCACCATATAAATCAACCGAATCAGGGTAATGACTACTTGCATGATCAAATAGACAACCGGGCAGGCGGTGGGGCGGCACCACCGTGGGATGAGGTGAAGCAAGGTTGGCTGCTGAAGCCAGAAAATAAAGATGTGGCGATTGATGAGAAAAAAGAGAGAGTGATGATGTGCAAGAATTTGTGTGCAAACTACAGCGTTACCATAAGGTCTCTAGTGATTGTTGCCATTCTAGTGGCCATAATCACTGGCATTGTTAAGCTTGCACAACGGAACCACCGTCATCCTCACCATGCATTACCTGACAATTATACCACCGCCCTGCATCAAGCGCTCATCTTTTTCAATGCCCAGCGATGTATGTGCATTCCCTTTATTATTACTTAATTACATAATTATCCCTATTCTATAATCTTGGCTCCCTTTGGTTCAAGCTTTAAAAAATTTGGGAATGAGTAAGAAATATTACACGTTTTAAAATATCTTTTCGTATATGATTTGAAAAAGGGATAATTATAAATAGGTTCTATTTTTGGATTCAACCATTTATTGAACATTTTTATTACCAATCACCTCATTATGACTTAATCAAAATTTCTAATTTCATCCTTGAAAACTCTTGATATTTCAATTTATAAGTAGATTCATGGAATATAACTATAGCGTTGGACCGTTCGAGACCTGTTGGGTGCTACTTGTGATCATAAATGGATATGGAAAAAAAAATGGAATGAATTAAGAAATTCTAATTCCAATGAGTGCATACAAATAACCTAACAATGGGGTCAAAACGATCAATTTCCATATTTCCTAGCATTTCCAATATATATAGGGTTGATGAGTTAAAGTCTACTAATGGTCCATTTCGAAACGACTCATTCCACGAACCAAACCAAGTTTTTCTTTCTCATATAAGTCGTACTTGAATACCAATTAACAACTAATACTATAAGTATGTAAATATCATCACACACGTCAACACACACATAACTACGAGATTATGTATAATCCTAAGTATTCCTAGCTAAGATATATGTATTTTGCCTATTCTATAAAACATTAGGGTTTATAGTTATATACATGTTTTATCCTAAGTTCGTAAGATAACAGTATAATGTATATAGCCTGGAAAACAAAAACATTGGAAATTGAACAGTCAGACTCCACACTAATCTCATTAATTTTTATACGTTTTTTGTTTTTCTTTTTAATTAAGCTGGAAAGTTGCCCAAGGACAACAATGTGTCATGGAGAGGTGATTCGTGCTTGAGTGATGGCGACTCTAATACCACCAAGAATCTGATTGGCGGATACTATGACGGCGCAGACGCGAGCAAGTTGAGCTTCCCTGCATCTTTTGCCATGACCATGTTGAGTTGGAGTGTAATTGAATACAGTGCAAAATATGCAGCAATTGGGGAACTCGAGCATGTCAAGGGCATCATCAAGTGGGGCACAGATTACCTTCTCAACACATTTAATTCCTCATCTGATTCTGATTCCATTGGAAAAGTAGTCACAGAAGTTACGGATCAATTAGGAGATGATGATGGTGATGACAACAAGAAGTGTTGGATACGTCCTGAAGATATTGACCACCCGAGAATGGGACAAGAGTGTTATAACTGCCCCGCACTGGCTGCAGAAATGGCATCTGCTTTAGCTTCGGCATCCATTGTTTTCAAAGACAACGCTAAATACTCACAAAAACTTGTTCATGGTGCTGATATACTATTTCAATTTGCGACCAAAGGACAAGGTGCAAAGTATTCAGGTGGCTCCGACCCTTTTTCCCCTATATATAATTCGACCGGTTTTTGGGATGAGTTTTTGTGGGGCGGATCTTGGTTGTATCTTGCAACTGGGAATTCATCCTATCTCCAACTTGTTACTAGCCCCGAGCTGGTTGCCCATGAAAGATCTGTGTGGGCTGACGCTGACGCTCATTATAAGGTACTTAGCTGGGACAACAAGCATGCTGGTGCTTTTGTGCTTCTAAGTCGACTGAGGCTGTTGTTGAGTTACGGGTATCCGTACGAAGAGATGTTGAGAAAATACCACAAGCAGGTGGATGATACAATGTGCGCGTACCTTCCAGCTGTTCCCCAAAGCGGCTTCAGCAGAACGAAAGGAGGACTGATTCAATTGAACAATGGAGGGCCAAGACCTCTTGAGTATGTAGTGCATGCAGCATTTTTGGCCCATCTATATAGCGACTATATTGAAGCTGTTTCTGCACCTGGATGGCATTGTGGAACCCAATTCTACTCTAAGGAACAACTGCGCAAGTTTGCTAGGACTCAAATTGATTACATTCTTGGAAAAAATCCTGAGGGGATGAGCTACATTGTAGGATTTGGTGAACGCTTTCCAAAGCACGTGCACCATAGAGGGGCGTCCATTCCCAACAATAAGATCAAGTATGACTGCAAAGGAGGCTTGAAATGGAGAGACAGTAAGAAACCAAATCCAAATACAATTGTTGGGGCCATGGTTGCTGGTCCGGATGAGCATGACAGTTTCCATGACATACGATTCAATTACAACTACACGGAGCCCAGCCTTACTGGAAATGCAGGTCTCGTTGCTGCACTTGTGGCGGCAGTTTCCACTACTAGTGGTGGTAAAGGTAATGGTTTTGACAAAAATTCTATCTTCTATGCACTTCCTCCTCTATCACCTTAATTAATTAATAGATACTGGCCGTGAGATATGTGATATGCTACTTTGAATTAGTACATCTCCCTCTTTGATCTCCTGTGGTATTAAGTTAACAGCTGCTTAATTTATTGATTCATTTAGAGAACAAAAACAGAAAGAATTCCTGAGTCACATTTGGATTTGGATCTAACTCGAAAGGGTCAGTGAGTAGCTTGCTAGCTAGGTTCTAGCTACGTTTCAAGATCATCATCTAATATATTTATGAATAATGTAAATTGCAAATGAAGGTATGAAATGTTGGCAAATATGAGTGTCATTCTTCATGGTAGGTTGAGACACGGTGTAGTATCCAATAAAAGGTCTTCAAGCTTTTTTGCAGCACAAGCCAAAGTTTCATCACTTTTGCAGAAAGCAAACCTAATGTATCTCTCCTGATAGTGGTAACCTTCCACTTCCAGCTGAGAAGGCTTCTCCACAGACATGCCTGCATGAAAAAATCCACGTCCTGGCACAGCCACGACCCCTGCTTCCTGTATTAACATTTTAACATAATCCACCTGAAAAATACAACACAATTACTAAGAACAAGCAATTCACCTGCCAAATGTATTAAATCCAAGCGATCCCGTGTACAAAGTCACTAAATTGTAAATCAAAGGCAAAGCCTCGTACACACATACATCAGAAAGTTTGGAATTTTGAGGTAGCTCCGCAAATATAAAGAGTGCACCCTGAGGCTTGAATCGAATCTGGAACCCAACTCTAGAAAGCAAATTCACAAGGTAGTCCCGTCTTGCTTGATAACCCTGATTGAGAGAGCATACATATATTTATGAACAATAGAGATAGAAATTGAGTATTGGTAGCCATTTGCATCAGATACATATAGAAACAAGCTATTATTAATGGAAATATATGAGTGCGAATTCGTGCATGATATCCATGTATCCAATCATTATATGGAGCTTACCCTTTTCAGTGATTCATAGTATTGAGAGGGGCTTCCTAAAGCAGTCAAGGCAGCTACTTGGAAAGGTGCTGGAGCAGAATCTGTAAGTTTAGCATGAATGTTTCTGATTGCAGAGGCAATGATAGCTGGACCGATTGCCCATCCTACCCTCCAACCTGATGCAAAATTAATAAAGCAAATTATTGAATCAAAGCTGTTTGATATGTGTCCTTGGCATTTGCAAGATGTAATCTATGAAGGAACCTGTTACACTGAACGTTTTAGATAAGGAAGAGGTGATAATAGTCCGGTCTTGCATTCCTGGAAATGAGGCAAGGGATCTATGTTTCTCATTGCTAAAGGTTATATGCTCATATACCTGCAAAAATATACACAATTCAAGCAAATTGTTAGCATTTTTAATTCAGAATTAGAGAACATTAGAAGAAAGAAAGGAGCATAATAATCTGAAGCGGGCGGTAGTGAAAGAATTAAGAATGTCATACTTCATCTGTTATAGCTAGGCAATTCCTGGTGCGACATTGTTCGGCAATAATCTCAAGTTCTTGCTTAGTGAACACTTTGCCAGTTGGATTGTGAGGACTACATGTGCAAATTCAATTTACATCAACAGTATTCACTATTCACTATTCAGTACGTGTATTTATATAGTAGCGCTTGCGAAAAAGGGTATATCAATCTAATTTGATAAGTAATTAATGAACCTGTTGAGTACTAGAGCTTTTGTTGTGGCAGTAAAAGAGTTCATGAATTTGATAGGGTCCAACGTCCAGTGAGGTGGGTCAAGAGGTACATATACTGGGACTCCCCCAGCCATCTTAATACATCCTTCATATGTTTCATAGCAAGGGTCAAACAGTATAACTTCATCACCCTTGTCTATTACTGCAAAGGCTGAAGCCGCAAATGCCTCAGATTGGCCGCAACAAATAGCAACATCAGTAACAGGGTTCACATCCAATCCATGCATTTGCTTCATTATTTTTGCCAGATGCTCACAGATTCCACCCACATGCCTAATTCATTACATATTCATATATGGATATAGTCATACCATACATAATTATTGATTAAGAAAGTGGGTGCTGGTGCTCGTGCTTATGGTGCTGGCGGAGAAATCGAAGTATACAGGGGTACGTTTACCTGTACTGATTGAAGTCGGAGTGGATAGCATATATGGCAGCGTCTTTGATGTGGGTAGGTGCAGGGAAGTCTGGGAAGCCTTCAGCGAGGTTGATGGCATTGCATCTTTGCGCAAGATGGGAAAGCTCTTGGATAGGGGATGCTGCAGAACTCTTTGCCACGCTCGATAACTTATCCTCCATTTCAATTTTCAATTCCCTCGCTAATTATCTCTTTTAGCTGCCTGCCTACCTTAATTGCTACTTCATAAAAAACCCTAAAATCAACCGGACTCGAACCGGATTCACTCTATAGGAGGCGAAAGTAATTTTCAGTCCCTATAATTTGCCCACTTTCTCATTTGCTTCCTTACTTTTTAATCTCAACGATTATACCTTGTAGCTTTGCAAAAGTAAATTAACTTTCGACTCTTGTAACTAGCCCTCCTTCTCTATCTTTTTTTCTTTTTTCTTTTTTCTAACTTGAAAGTCATGTGAATTCTCGTTAGAAATGACTCTAAAAATAAAATTTATCTCATCAAAATATAATCAGAGTATATAAATAAATGATCATATATTAAGAGTGTGTTTGGATAAAGAAAAATATCAAGGGATTTGATAAAAAGTTATAATTTTATAATTTCTACTCACCAATTTTTTTGTTTGGATAATAAAAATTGGAATTTACAAATTCCAAAAAAATAGAAATAAGGAATTTGGATGTCCCAAATGATGAGTTGAAATGATATCTCAAGGGACAGAATTTTCCAAATGATTAGTTGAAACAAGTGAAATTTTAATTTCCATGATTTTTAACATTGATATCCAAACGTTAGAATTTGCAAATCATGAAAATTTTAAATATGGAATTGCAAATTATAAAATTTTGTAAATTCTCATTAATCTATAAATCCTTCATCCAAACACACTCTAAGGGAATTTCAATTATATATTTGATAGACTTTCTCCCCTTAACGAGTAGAAACCAAATTTGGTTGTTTAATAAAGGTAGGAATCTATGATCTTGTAATACGGCTTAGGAATGAAAGAAATTGGGATTTCATCCAAAATTAATCATGAATATAGACTAAATTCGCGTAAGTTCTTGCAAAATTGTGAAACTTTTGCTTCTCGCTGAATACAGAACCATGGTTGAGTCCTCCGTGGCCGGATTTTGTGGACTCCATTGCTTCTCGCTGGCGGGGTAAATCCGTAAATATTTGGATGTTTCTATCAAGAAATTGGCTTTGGCTGTCACGGTCTATATGTTATGGAAGGAGCGGAACGATCGGATCTTCTCCAACACTCGAAGTCTTCCTAATGTTATCCTTAATCGTATTATTGAGCTGATTCGACTAAGGTTGTGTAAATTTAATTTTAAAAGGAGCGTAGGTAATATCCGTCTGGCTAATGTCTGGGGTATCCTTATTGATTAGTTGTAGATCTGTTTGTTTGTGGCGTTTTGCCTAGGTTCGTTGTTGCCTAGGTGGGTGGTGCCGGATGGATTGCCTCCCCTTTGTAGGTGGTGCTGTTCCCCTTTTGGGTTCGTTTGGGCTTGCCCTTTAATTTATTTTTGACTTATCAAAAAAAAAAAAATTGTGAAACTTTTGTAACTTTGTACAATTTCAATATTGAACTTTTGTTACTTGTATCTCATAGCATGGGATCCCAACATATTTGGATCGGTTTGAAAAGAGACGCATATGATAACACATTTCATCAGCTATTCACAGCCTTTGAAATTCTGTAAAGTTAACCAATGGAGATCTAAGTAATTAAAACCAGCAGGTGGGTAGGTGCTTAGGAAACATCTGATGGTTGTACCGCCGTAGTAGTATACTTTGTACTTTGTAGTGTTAAGGAAATTACAGCTGTAGTAGTATACTTTGTAGTGTTAAGGAAATTACTAGGAAGCTGCCCGCCCTTGGAATTACTCTTTAAGGGAAGTACCCATGAGCATCTGGACCTCGTTCAATTTCAAGGTAGGGACTCTCTTGTCCCTATATAGTATCTACTACATTTCATGGCTTGGCTATCTTTAATTCAAACTACATATATTGCTTCCAATGATTCCATGATTAGTGTATGCAAAATTGCAACATCCGGGCATCTAGAAGATTGATAAGGGACGTAGCTGTTAGCTAGTGGCCTAGTATGTTGTAATAATTTATTTATTTTTGGTCAGAAGTAGATTGTAATAATTAGGATCGGAGGAAATAGATCGAAGAAACATGAAGAACCAGCTGCAGTGTTCAGTGACTGGTAATGATGATGATGATGATGAGGAATACTACTATTGTTGGTGGAGATCGGGTGGTGGAATTGCAAAGTTGGATGTTAATAATAAGATGATGATGTTGATGATGAATAAGCAGCAGCAAGCAGGCACGATGGTTGATCCAAGGATGAGAGTAGTGAGAGAATTGGAGAGACTGGCCTTGGTTGCAACACATCATGAAGGGCTGAATGAGCTTCGTCACAAACTGCTCATGTATCGCTCAGGTGATTTCTGGACGCCTACAGGTGGTATCGCTAAGGAAAACATGGCCATTCCACCCCTCGCCACAATTCTCTTGCTCGGCTTCTCTGCTTCTGGAAAGACCTCCCTTGTCAACCTTATGTACTCTGTTCTCGGTCGCTCTGGACTCATACCCTTTGCTCAAGCATCCTCACCACCTCATCCCACTACAGGTACCTTTCTATACTCTACACCCTACACATATATATATATATATATATATCATTTTAATAATTGTCTAAAATTGTATGTAGGAAATCACACCACGACTAGATCTGCCGCTAGGCGTACTACTTCCAGTGTGATTTTGAAAGAGCACAATGTGCTGAGGTCTTTGCAAAATGGGTTCTGTGTGTTTGATTCTAAAGGATTCAGTTACGAGCACCTGGGCGAGGGCCTTGTACAATTCTCAAGTTGGATGACTCATGGGGTTCACCATAACCAATTAGTGCCTGATGCTCATCATCCTCATGCTGCTAATTTAAGCCGTAAAAGTAGTCATAAAGGGGATGGGGATGGTGGCGATGATGATGATGATATGCTGCAGTCATCTTCAATTAAGTTTGTAAGGAGGAGAATCAATTGTGTTATGGTGGTGGCTAACATGGCAGAAATCTACAAGGCTTTTGAAGCTGGTGATTCTAAGCCGATGGAAGCCACAAGGCAGCTTTTCTGCTCTGTTGATGCTTTGACGAGAGACAAATATGATGAAAGGCCTATTTTGATCCTCACACACGGTGACATGCTATCTAGTGAGGAGAGAATTGAAGGCCGCCTCAAAATATGTGAATGCCTGGGTGTATCTGAGAATGGTGGAGTATATGACATCGTATGCAGCCTAACCCAATATGGATTTCTGACAGAAGAATTAGATCCTGTTTCGGCTTATGCCCTTACTGAAGCTGTATACAGGGCATTGCTCATATCAGACAGAACCCACTCACCCAAGAAAACTCTAAAAGGCTGGGCAATGCTTTCATTATCCTCCATTATGTCCTTCCTTGCTTCTCTCTTTTCTTTTCTTGCTCACTTCTTCCTCACTCTCGCTCGATTCACCAACCATGTCTAAATAGTTTACTCAGCCCAGTCATTCAAGATTCAAGTCATATCCACTAATAAACATATAACAATATACACTTGCCGCTCCCAATTAACCAATATTTCTTATCAACTATTCTGGGTATGATATGTATTTTGGGTATGATATATATTAACGTATATTCGATAATAGTTAAATTTTATAACATTTTTCTACGGCGTAACAGATGTAAATCTAATCTATTATTATAGGCACAGTTTATTTTTATAGATTATTACTTTATTTTTATCAGTTGTTATTGTCCTTTCTCCCTTTTAAATAATATGATTATCATTATAAAAATTGAACTCATTGTTATATGAAATAAAAATAGTTTTTTATTGAAATTTTTTTTTTATATTGTGTGGCAGTTTGTTTTTTAAATTTTCCAATTTATCCTAGATGGCCAAAAATTCACTTGTATGTTGACTTTGCTTTGACATACATTGTAAAATTCTCGATGCTTAGAATTTAAAAGAAAGATTATATTAGTGCAAAGTAACTGATAAATTGTTATATAATTCTTATATTACTAGTGCATGCGGTGTTTATTGACCGATTCTTGAATTAGGCTCGATCATAAGACTATAAGTTAAAGAATAGGTTCACAAGAAAGAAAGTAAAGCCGAAAATTATCCTCATTGAGATTTGGATTTGAAAAGTGTTGGTTAATTTGGTAAGTTAATATTGGATTGTATTAGGTAGCATATGTAAATCTGAGCTATTTTATAACTAGAGAAGTGAATTATGTTTTTTCATTATAAATAGATTAATGAAAAAGAGTCAAGAGATGACACATACAATGAGAAAAATTAACTAAATCTCATTCTCGTAGATTAGAAAAGAAGAGGTGATACATACAGTGAAAACAAATTAATTAATCTCATTATCGTAAATAGTACAATTGAGCTATGGTTGAAGGATAATGTGTTGGCGGTAAATTTAAATTACGTTCCTCCTAAGTATAATTGAGCCATGTTTTAATTTGTGTAGGGTGAGTTTAAATTATGTTCCTTCTTATTAGATGTAAGTTCTTATTAAAAACATGATAATCAAAGAAAATAAAAAGAGAAATGTACACATGTGGTATAAAAGTTTACGAATTTATTTTAGATCTATATATATACACATCATCATACAGTATTTATCACCTTCAGTATTGAAATAAAAAGGGTCCATCATCAAATCTTAAAGATAGAATAGTAACAATATGCTCTGCATCCCTGTAGACAATAATAATCGTAAAGCTTGATTGATGCCTGTGTGCTAAACTAATAAAAAATGCCATCACATTAAATTGTAAACTGGAACTAATACAATTATACAAACAAATTTTACTTATATAAGTGAGTCTTACTAATTATGTGATATATGAATATGATTTTTTTGCCAAAAAAAATTATATATGAATATGTCAATTTTATATTTTTAATAAATTATATATTTTTATCTATGTTGTAAATAGTTTAATGGTTATGTCTATTTATGTAATATGTACTAGGGGTAGTTTTGTCCTTTTGTATTCATTAATTGTTCTCCCATATATAAGGGATAATTAATACTTGTAAACCCTAATTCTAATCTCATAGTAAACAGACGTCTTATTTTCTTCTCCCTGCTTCTCCATATTCTCTCTGCATTCAACTACCGGATTTCCTTCACAACACGTTATCAGCACGATCGTCTCCGAATTGGTGACCATTCAAGTGGAGGATAAATTCAATCAAGTAGGTTTTCCAAATCCTAGAATTTATTTTATTTTGCATCAAACCTAGAACCCATATTTCTAGAAATTGATTTGCATATTGCTTAGAATTGATAATGATATTGAATCCTAAGATTATGAATTATTTTATTTGATTGATTAATTCAAAACTTGATTTAATTTATTTAATTTGATCAATTGAATTATATGAATTATTGGTTTGTGTTAATATATATGTGTGATTGCATAGGCTTGAATTGAATTAGAAGTTGAAAAAAAATTCACGGCAACATGCAATAGAAATCCATGAATGTGATAATTTAATTGGATATTGGTTTGATGTTTGATGTTTGTTTAAATTTTATAAAATTTAATATTTGATATTAATTATTGATAATTAATTGAAACTTGATAATTATCAATATCTATATATTATATACACTGCTTCACGATTTGAATGATATTTTTGGTTGAATTGATGTGTATGTCATTTAATATTTTGAATGATAACTTTGAAAGCCATGGATCTGAAAAATTGTATAAAATAAATAAAGAAATCAATAAAACATAAAAATGAGGAAATTGGATTGATGCACGACTGGGAAGGTCGAATTGGGTGGATCACGGCCTGAATTTCCGCCACAATTGATGGCACCAACCATCAATTCGAAATAACTGAAGAGCCAAGAAGGCCACATCAGGCCATTTTTCCCTTAGGCCCGGAAGGCCTCTCACAAAAAAAAAAAAAAAAAACGTTACTGAGCCCAGAAGGCTAGCCCAAAAACAGAAGAAAAATGGGGGGCTCAATGGCCCGGAAAATTGACTTTCTGAGCCCTGAAGGCCCAGCAGAAACCGAAAACAAGGCCCAGCAGGCCCAGCCCAGAAGGCCAGCGTGCAGGCCCAGAGCCAACAGACGGATCGGCTTGGCCCGCTCGGATGTGGCTCCGCTCGGCTCCGGCCACCGGCTCGGCTCCGGCGACCGGCTCGGCTCCGACGACCGGCTCGGCTCCGACCAAAAAAAAAAAAAAACAGAATCTTCTTTTATACTCCTTGGGCCTAAAACATACACTCATGCATGCCTGAAGCATTGCCATACTCCTCAATCAAGAAAAAAAAAACATTTATTTATACTTATACATATTGTATCTTGTTTGCTTGTTTAGTTAATTCTTTATATATTATTTATCAATGTCATAGACCACCTGTAAATAAAAGGAACCTGAAGCTTCCTTCATTGATATTCTAAATTATCATACCATGTTATAGAACCTGAAGTTCTAATCTGTTGCTTATGGATGCATTTTTCCCAAAGCACTAATCCTATTCATTAATCTTTGTAGAGCATGGCACATCTCAACAAATTGGATTTTGACGCACTGGAAGTTTCCGGAAGAAACTACTACCAGTGGACGGAAGATGTGAAACTGCCAAGAGAATCCGCTCAACCATCCAGGAAGACAATGTGGTTTCTGAGCATCAGAAGGCGGATGCTATGATCCTCATTCGGAGGCACATGGATCGCGCACTGCAGCGGGAATACCTGGGTCAAGAGGACCCGAGAGCCTTATGGGTTTCACTGGCTGATCGTTTCGATCACCAGAAGGATATATTCTTGCCTGAAGCAAGACATGATTGGCATAACATTCGTTTTCAGGATTTCAAATCCGTAAACGAATATAACTCTGAGATATGCCGTATCCGGTCTCTTCTCAAGTATTGTGGGGAGGAACTCACTGAAACTGACTTACTTGAGAAGACTTTCTCCACATTTCCGGCCTCGTGTATTGTCCTGCAGCAACAATACCGAGAGCGGAAGTTTACCAGGTTCGCGGAGTTGATCACTACTTTGTTGCTCGCTGAAAAGAACAATATTTTACTAATGAAAAATGATCAATCCCGACCTATAGGCACTAGTGCAGCACCTTTGCCTGAAGCAAACGCTGTCGCACCTCGCGATGCCAACCGTGGGGGGAGAAATAGGGGACGTGGTAGAGGTGGAGGACGTAATCGTCCAACACATGGTGCACACCCCTATGACCGGGTCCATGGTTACCGTGCCCCTCGTGGTCGTGGTAATCGACATGGTGGACACCCCTATGATCAAGCCCAAGATTACCATGCCCCACGTGGCCGTGGTAACCGTGGGCTAGGTCCACGTGGTGGATATCACGCTCATCCTAGTCCGCGTGCTCAAAATGAGAGAAACTATGGTCCGGCCCGTCGCCACCAGAATCAAAACCCACCGGACCTATGTTATAAATGTGGAGGTCGTGATCACTGGTCCCGCACCTGTCGTGCATCAGCTCAAATTATTGCCCAGTACCATGCTAGACGTGATACTCGAGAGGCTAATTTTGCTGCAGGACCAGTCCCCGCTGATACCACCCTAGCCATTGCCGATTTCCAGACCGCAGCTGGACATAATGAGGATTAAGTTATTTATATACCCATGGATATGATCGGCATTTGTGCCATTTTTTTTTATGCATATTGTTTTTTTTATTTCTTCCATTACTTCACTGGATATTGTTTGGTGATTCATTTCCTTTTGGACTTATTTTGTTATTTGCTCGAATATTATTCAATCTATTTATTCATTTTTTTTAATAATACATGTGATTGTTGATTACTTTAGTTATCTTGATGGTTAGGCATGTCAAATGGTGAAGTTTGTTGTCTAGCCGACAGTGCTACTACGCACACCATCCTCTGTGATAGGATGTTTTTCACAAACTTAATGCCTAACCACACCCCGGTTTTAACTATTTCTGGAAAATCACACTTGATTGAAGGCTCCGGAAGAGCCCAATTTATGTTGTCCAATGGTACCGCATTTACCATTGATGAAGCCTTATACTCCCCACGTTCCAGCAGAACGTTATTGAGTTTTAAGGATATTCGAGCTAATAATTATCATGTTGAAACCACAACCGAAAAAAATGTGGAATATCTTTGCATAACATCCAACTTGTATGGCCGGAAGCGTACATTGGAGAAATTAAAATGCCTCAGTAGTGGACTCTACATGACCACTATTAGGACCATTGAGGCGAATCACATAGCTAGCCGGAAGCTACCTAACCCTAGCAACTACTTATTATGGCATGACCGATTGGGACACCCCGGTCAAGGTATGATGCGCCGTATCCTCAATACATCACACGGGCATCCCCTTACAAATAAGGACCTAGTGTTTAGTGACACACAATGCCAAGCTTGCTCAATGGGAAAATTGAACACTAGACCATCATATGCAAAGATCGATAAAGACTCTGTCCCTTTCTTGTACAGAATACAAGGGGATATTTGTGGACCCATCCAACCACCATGTGGACCATTTAAATATTTCATGGTTTTGGTTGATGCATCGACGAGGTGGTCACATGTGACCCTATTGTCCACACGCAATGCTGCGTTCGCTAAACTCCTTGCCCAAATCATTAAATTAAGGGCCCACCATTCGGATTATCCCATAAAGTCCATTAGACTTGATAATGCCGGGGAGTTTACATCGAAATCTTTCGATGATTATTGCATGTCCCTTGGGATTGATGTTGAACATCCAGTTGCACATGTTCACACCCAGAATGGTCTCGCAGAAGCATTCATTAAACATTTACAAATGATTGCACGGACTTTGGTTATGCGCACCAAGCTACCAATTTCTGCGTGGGGCTATGCAATTTTGCATGCAGCTATGTTGGTCCGGTTGAGGCCCACTGCCACCCAACCCTATTCCGCGTTACAGCTGGTAACTGGGTACGAACCTGATGTTTCGCACTTACGCGTGTTTGGGTGTGCAGTTTACGTGCCAATTGCGCCGCCACAACGTACAAAAATGGGACCTCAACGCCGGAGGGGCATATATGTCGGCTATGAATACCCCTCCATTATACGATATTTAGAGCCCTTGACAGGCGATCTCTTTACCGCTCGTTTTGCGGATTGTCACTTCGATGAGACAGTCTTCCCGCCGTTAGGGGGAGATAAGAACGCTAACGTTCCTGAAGAACGACGTGAATTGACGTGGACTGTCTCCACTATGTCTCATCTTGATCCCCGAACCGCACAAAGTGAGAATGAAGTGCGGAGAATTCTAGATCTACAGTGTGTAGCTAATAATATGCCAGACGCTTTCTCTGATCTAGCTAAAGTGACGAGATCACATATACCTGCTGCAAACGTGCCTGCAAGGATAGACGTCCCCGTAGGACGCGCCGTCCCAGATGGACGGGTCGTCCCAGATGGACAAAGTACGGCCATGGCGGCTAACCAGTCATATGTCCCTGCCCAGAAGCGAGGTAGACCAATAGGTTCGAAGGATTCTTATCCCCGGAAGAGGACAAATTTGGCACAATTGAATCCCTTAGATATCACTATATCATCCGATCCATCTCATGAGATAATTCCGGATTATGGGTCTGTCTTAGAAGAGACGACGTTGGGGGACGCCTCAACGTCTGAACCCATTCCCGAGAATAGAGTGATCTCGGTAAACTATGCATGCTTAAATGAGATATGGAATCGGAATGATATTATCATCGATGATATATTTGTATTCGCAGTAGCTACTGAAATAATAACTAGTGATGATATCGAACCTCGCTCCGTTGATGAATGCCAACGTAGAGAAGACTGGCCAAAATGGAAAGAAGCAATACAGGTCGAACTTGATTCCTTGACAAAAAGAAAGGTGTTTGGACCTGTAGCTCCCACACCTCCCCATGTTAAACATGTAGGCTTTAAATGGGTATTTGTAAGGAAGCGTAATGAGAAAAACGAGATTGTGAGATACAAAGCTCGTCTAGTGGCGCAAGGATTTTCTCAACGCCCTGGGATTGATTACGAGGAGACATACTCTCCCGTAATGGACATTATAACGTTCCGCTACCTTATCAGTTTGGTAGTTTCCGAAAAACTGAGTATGCAGCTTTTGGATGTGGTCACAGCTTATCTCTATTGGGATCTAGATACAGAGATATATATGAAAGTTCCTGAAGGACTTAAGCTATCTGATTCAAATAGTTCCAGACCACGGAACACGCTCTCCATTCGTTTGAGGCGTTCACTCTACGGATTGAAACAATCCGGACGGATGTGGTATAACCGTCTAAGTGAATATTTGATCAGATTGGGATATGTGAATAATGAATTATGCCCATGCGTGTTTATTAAGAAGACAAGTTCCGGGTTCGCTATAGTGACAGTTTATGTCGATGACATGAATCTGATTGGTACTCCTGAAGAGATCCAAGAAACCGCTAAGCACCTGAAGTTAGAATTTGAAATGAAGGATCTTGGGAGAACACACTTCTGTCTCGGCCTGGAGCTCGAGCACCGTGCAGATGGGATTTTGGTCCATCAATCGAATTACATCCAGAAGATGTTGAGACGCTTTAATGAGGATAAAGCAAAACCTTCAAGCACGCCCATGATCGTCCGGAGTCTAGATCCTAAAAAGGACCCGTTTCGTCCAGCAGATGACAACGAAGAGATATTGACACCAGAAGTGCCATATCTAAGTGCAATAGGCGCACTGTTGTACTTGGCTCAATGCACAAGACCAGACATTTCATTCGCTGTGAACTTGCTAGCTAGATTTAGCTCTGCGCCAACACGCCGCCACTGGAATGGCATAAAAGACATCTTCCGATACCTTAGAGGTACAGCTGATATGGGCTTATTCTATCCCTATGCATCGAGGAATGAATCACCCCCCCTTGGACCTCGAAATGATGCACGCCTCGTTGGGTATGCTGATGCAGGTTACCTATCAGACCCATATAAGGCACGTTCCCAATCCGGTTATGTCTTTACCATTGGGAACACAGCGATATCTTGGAGGTCTACAAAACAGACCCTTGTTGCTACGTCTTCGAATCATGCCGAGATTTTGGCCCTGCACGAAGCAGTTCGTGAATGCATATGGCTAAGAGCTATGACTGGGCATATTCGAAATACATGTGGACTGAATTCCACCCGTAATGAACCGATAGTTATCTACGAAGATAATGCTGCCTGCATAGAGCAGATGAAGACCGGTTTCATTAAGGGAGACAACACCAAGCATATTGCACCGAAGTTCTTCTTTAACCAGCAACAGCAAGAACATCGAAAGATTGAGATCAAGCCAATACGATCTCAAGATAACCATGCCGACTTGTTCACCAAGTCATTACCAAAGGCCACATTCCAGCAGCATGTGCGAGGTATTGGTTTACGTAGACTGGCTGATCTACCTAATCTATAGTTTTCAGGGGGAGTCAATATCAGGGGGAGTATCCTGAAGTATACCATGTATCCAGAAGTATGCTGAGTGTCCCGAAGTATATTCACATGATCATCGTGTACTCTTTTATCCTACGATCAGGGTTATTTTGTCCCATTGGGTTTTGTTACCTGTCTAGGTTTTAATGAGGCACATTTTGGTATGATCACCCCGCTAACAATGCATCCTGAAGATGCTACGATTTGACTCATATGCATTTGCACATCTTTTCCCTTCAACCACGGGTTTGTCCCACTGGGTTTACCGGGTAAGGTTTTGGTGGAGCAACACTGATGCATTTTATCTTAAAGGCGGATTATCTACCCGTATTCTAGAAGAGACGACATCAGCTTCCTCAGGAGATTCCGATGTGATCACGTATACGCACGTTGCACTCTTTTTCCTTCGACCAGGGTTATTTTTGTCCCATAGGGTTTTTGTTACCTGGCAAGGTTTTAATGAGGCAACATATATGTGCGTAGCCAAGCAGTACCATTACATGAAATATCCAAGGGGGAGTGTTGTAAATAGTTTAATGGTTATGTCTATTTATGTAATATGTACTAGGGGTAGTTTTGTCCTTTTGTATTCATTAATTGTTCTCCCATATATAAGGGATAATTAATACTTGTAAACCCTAATTCTAATCTCATAGTAAACAGACGTTGTTTGATCCTGGTGTGACCAACGCGATGAGACCCGCTGGGGGTTCTGGGACCAGCCGCGTGGTGTTTCGGGTCCGCTGGGGCGTGGCCGTTCGGCGAGTATCCTGCAAGGACTAGACACCGGTGTGGTGCCGGCCGAAGGGGCTCCGATGCCTAAGTTAGTATCTGAGTGCCGAGAGGCAAGTAAATACAGTGCTCTGGATCGGTTCTTAGTGTCTTACCTTTGTGAAGGGTTTTGGGGTATTTATAGTAGCCATAACTGCGGTAGGTGGGCTACTGTTACGGGAGCAGGTGGTGCTTGGTGGCTGTGAGCCGTCTGACAAGCCCTGGATATCCGGAGGAGGCGCCAGCTGGAGTCCCAACCTGCCTCCGTCAGGGAGTTGGTGTGGCAGAGTTGGTTAGGTGACTGTCGCAGCCAGCTGTCGTCTGTTCACTGTCAGATGCCGAATGGCGGGTCTGCAGTGCGGTGCCGGTCGGCGGGCCGTGGGCCGTGAGGGTGCCGATCAGGCGATCGGTCGGCGGCCTTCCTGTCCTGGTGGGACCTGTGCTAGGGTGGTCGGTCGATATGGTATCAACATAAGTCCCCTAAGTCTTTGACTGAGGTGGGGTTCCTCGGTCGAGGACTTGATATGTCGGCCGGTACCTGTCGACCGACCTGGGCGGTGCGCCCTGTATCCCTAGTAGCCCCCCAAGTCATGGAGCGAGGAAGTGCACCGTGTGTCCGATTAGCCAAGGAGCCTCGTTGCCGAGTTCCGGAAGCGGCCCACCGTAAAGACCGAAAGATCGTGGAGAGGCGGCCGTGGGGAATGGCGGGGAGACGTCGGTAGCAGTGTGCTTGCCGACGAGGAGGGGAGGCGTGCCGTCGGGAAAGAGGCCGAGAGGCTCCGGTCGGCAGGCGGTATGAATGCATACCGGTGAGCTACGTACGTATGTACGTATGTAGTTGAAAATGTACGATACCGATGGGTATATAGTACAAGGTATTCGTAGCCGAAAGGTGGCCGTATCGGCCTGGTGACCGTCAGATCGGAAGCGCGCATCTCGAGGCGGGCCAGGGGCCTATAAAAGGGGCGAAAGCTTTCTGTCTTTTTCACTTTTTGACTCAGAGCATCAGTGGAATAATTGTGAGTGCCGACTGAATTGGAGACTGCCGATCAAGAAGAGGACGCACGGGGAATCAATTCGACCGAGCAAAACGTTGAAAGGTATAATTCCTGCCGTTCGGCATCTATGCTCAGCATGTGTTCCGTAGCGTAGGTGCTTAGTTGTAGCTTCTTTTCTTTTGGTAATTTGTAGATGTCAGAGTCAGAGTCAAACAGTGGATCTGGGGTTAGGTCCCCTCAAGCTTTTGGCGGGAAAACACCGTCCAGTTCGGCAACCGACGGGCCGAGCGGGCGCAGTGGGTCAACGTCCACTAGTGGGTCCACTAGCGGCACGTCGTCGTCCAGCAGTGGTGACAGCCTGGATGAGGCTCTCAGGTTGCCGCGGAAGGAGGTGAGGCAGCAGGGCGGGTGCAGCACGTCGGGTGCCGATCGGCCAAGTGAGAGAAGGACGTCTCCCCGTACGCCCCCCGTCGCCACCGTCGATTCCGAGGCGGAAGGTAGCGGTACGGAGACGAGCTCGCCGATGGAACTAGATGCCGATGGCGTGGTGAAGGTGGAGTATGCCGTGGACTACGAGATGAACACCATTCGGCAGTCCGACCTGGACCGGTTCCGGGAGCTGTACAACGTGCCGGCGGAGATTAAGATGACGGTACCCCCGCACAGCAAGAAGCCGAGCAGTCCGCCGGAAGGGTCGACATTATTTTACGTCGATTGCTTTGAACACGGCGTGAGGCTGCCTCTGCACCCGTGGCTCCAGGACATGATGGCGAGGGCAAACCTGGCCTTGGGGCAGCTGAACGCCAACGGCTGGATCATCCTGATCAGCCTGTACACGGCATTCCGATTGGCGGGACTGCCGGAGCCGACCTGGGGGCAACTGTGCGCCCTGTACCGCTTCAAGCGGCAGACCTACGGATCGGGGTGGTACCAGATGGAGTGCCTGCACAAGAGTGCGCGGGGGGCGTTCATCACTGATGTGCCGACGTCGCAGAAGAGCTGGAGGCATCGGTTCTGCTGGGTAGCGGGGCCGTGGGAAGGGGAAATCAGTGGGGTCCGCGCGAGGATTCCCAGTTACTTCCAGTCCGGAGGTTGTTAGTCTACCGTTCGGCTAGTAGGCGTAAGGAGTCAATTGTGGCGACCGAGGCGGAGACTGATGGTGTTGTTGTGTGTACAGGTCCGTCCAAGGCAACGGTAACAGCAGAGGATTGGGAGGCGTGTAACCTGGTGCGGGAGAAGCTGTCCGACCTGGAACGCAGCCGGTGCGTCCTGAAGCTGCCGTCGAACCTGGTTGCCGTGGGTCTCATCTCGCCACCTGGTGAGCAAGTAGTGCGGAAGTTATAGTATGTAGGCATGCCGGGGCACTAACAGTTTAGTTTTGCAGTGCACCCACAAGTTGAACAAGCCGCTCAGAAGAAGATGAGTGAGGCGGCGGCGAAGCATGGCTCGGCTGCCGAGGGAAAGGGCAAGGAGCCGGAGGCAACCCCCCCACAGCCGCGGAGGCAAAAGACCGTGGCGTTGAAGCCCAGGGGTGCTGGCCGAGAGGAGCCCCCGTCGGGGTCCAGTATGGGTGTTCGGCCAAATGGGCCGCCGAAGCCGACGAGGCCTGATCCGCGGCAAGGTGCCGAGCAGGCGAAGAGTCCCGTCCTGGGACTGAAGCGGTCCCTCATCGGCGGGCTGGACCAAGCCCGGGAGCGCCAGAGGAAGCTGAAGGCGGCGCGGCTTAGGCAGTCTCCTCCGGCGGCAGGGGTGTCGGAGGGAGAGGGCTCCGACCGTCGACGCAAGAGGGAGGCGGCCCTCAAGGCTCCCGAGGCGCCGATAGAAAAAACCAAGGAGGCCAGGGTGGAGATGCCGCCGCCGGCCAAGGAAAGGGTGCCGAACAGCGTACCCGGCATTGCGGCCGTCTTCATGGATCCCGTGGAGACGGGGGAGGTTGTGAGGTCGGCAAGGCCCGGGGAGGCGTGGGTGCCGGTCACACAGCAGGTGCACAGGTCATTGGCGCCGGTTGTCAATGCTTTTGTGCTCGGCTCCCAGGTGACGCCGGCAGAGATGGAGCAGATCGGTACCGGCTCCCATCCGGGTCGGTTCGCGGCCCTGCTCGCCGAGCAAGCCCATGTGAGTAGTTGTGGGAGTTGGCTTTGGTTTTGGTTTGTATTGATTGGATATATGTTTGCTGACAAGTGTGTATGGTTCGGCAGTGCTTTGGGCAGACCTATGTGGCCCTGCAGAGGGCCTCCCGGCACATGCAGAGGATGGAGGCGGAGCTGGACGTCGCGCGGCAGAGGGAGGAGAGGCTGCGTGCCCGGGAGAAGGAGGGTCATGCTGCGCGGAGGCGGGTTGCGGAGCTGGAGAAGGAACTCCAGCGGGAGAAGGCCCGGGCAGAGGCGGCCGAGAGGGGAATTGCGGACCGGGAGGAAACGGTGCACGCCTTCTCCCAGCAGCTGAACGAGCAGGAGAAAGCCATGGGGGAGCTGCAGGCGGAAGTGGAGCGGCTGCGCGTCCTGCTATCTGCCGATCGGCAGAAGACCCTGGAGGACTTCATGGCGGACCCGGTGTATGCGAATCATCTCGACCTGGCGCTTGCCGAGGTGGAAGATGATTGCGTACAGCGGGTGTTGTACTTCAATCCAGGGGTCCCCCTCAACTTCCCGTGGCTGGATGAGCCCCCCGTGCTGACCAAGACTTTCTCGCTGGACGGGCAACCGTCGAATGCCGAGGGCGAGCGGCCGGCCGGCGTGGAGAAAGCGGCAGAGGCGTCCACTGCCGACCAGGCTGATGCGGCAGACGAGGAGGTGGTGGTGGTGGTGTGAGGCCGAGGGCCGTGTAGATAGTTTTTTGTATGGTTTTTTTTTTTTTTTGGTTGTTGTAATCCGGGGGATGTCCCGTGTAGCATGTAGTTCGGATGTTTAAAGAGTAATAAAATTGTTCTTGGCAAAGTTGATATGTAGCACACTGGGCATTTATTTCTCTTTTTTTTTTTTTTTTTGAAATGAGGACTGCCGATAGGCGAGTACTTGGCATTTTTGGCATATGTGTTGGCATGCCGATCCACGGTTATGACCATAAACCCAGACTGTACTGGTCATAACCACCGAATATAATTGTAAGGAATGTTTTGCGGCGGTATGCAAAGTAGGTGCCGCGTTGGTCACCGGGAGTGCCGATCGGCAATGGTGAATAGGCCACGTTGTAGTTGAGTATGAGGCTAACACTTGGATTGATAAAAGAACATTGTGCCGGAAAGGCAAGTTCGACTGGAGATAGCCAAGTCGAATTACAGTAAAGCATAACGTAATGTACACGGGGTGTGTTCTAATTATGAAATAACTTGAGATGATCCGCGTGCCACGGGTGTGTAAGCAGACGTCCATCCGCAGTTTGAAGCTCATAGGTGCCTGGTCGACAGATTCGGGTCACGAGGTAGGGGCCCTCCCATGTGGGCCCGAGTGTCCCGTCAGCACGCTCCTTAGTGGTCAAGCTGACCTTGCGAAGGACCCAGTCACCGACCTGGAAACTGCGTTGGTGAACGCGAGAGTTGTAGTAGCGAGCAACTCGCTGTTTGTGTGCCAGGTTGCAGAGGTTGGCTTGGTCGCGGCTTTCCTCAATAAAGTTGAGATTTTGTGTGAGGAGCTCCGCATTCTCCTGTGGATCATAGGATAGGACTCGATAAGAGGTCTCTCCGATTTCCACGGGGACGACGGCTTCCGTCCCGAAAGTCAAGGCGAAGGGTGTCTCCTGTGTCGATGTCCTGTAGGATGTCCGGTAGGACCAGAGAACATCGGATAGGAGGTCGGACCATTGGCCTTTCGGGGTGTCGTGGAGTCGAGCCTTGAGGTTGTGTTTGATGAGCTTGTTTACGGCTTCCACCTGTCCGTTAGCCTGTGGATGTGCCACCGAGGCGAAGCAGAGCTGGATGCCATAGGTGTCGCAAAAGTGTCGGAAACGGGCAGAGTCGAACTGAGTGCCGTTGTCCGTGACGATCGTGTGGGGGATACCAAAGCGACAGATGATGTTCTGGTAAACAAAGCCCTCGACCTGGGCGGCCGTGATTGTTTTGAGGGGCTTTGCCTCGGCCCATTTAGTGAAATAATCCACTGCAACAATTGCGTGTTCGACGCCGCCCTTCCCTCGCGGCATGGGGCCGATGAGATCCAGGCCCCATTGAGAGAAGGGCCAGGGGCTGAGCATGGGAGTAAGGCGCTCAGCATGACAATGAGGTACATGGGGCGCACCGTTGGCATGGGATGCACCGTTGGGTGATGGCTATAGAGTCGGCGCGCATTGTGGGCCAATAGTATCCCTGCCGGAAGGCTTTATGTGCGAGGGACCTGGGTCCGGAGTGGTTACCGCAGATTCCCTGGTGAATTTCTCGGAGCACCGCAATGCCCCGGTCCGTAGGGAGGCACTTGAGGAGGGGGGGTGTCGAATCCCCGTCGGTATAGGTGGCCATGCGCCATGGTGTATCGTGCGGACTGGCGTTGGATGCGTCGGGCCTCGTTGCGGTTGGACGGGAGTTCGGCCATGGTGAGGTACCGGACAATGGGGTCCATCCAAGAGGTTTCCTGTGTTACGGCCAGGACTGGTTGCTCGTTTGTGCTTGGGGATGCCAAAAATTCGACGGGAACACGGCGGCCTATCTTGTCGTTGATGGAGGAGGCCAGGCGGGCCAGGGCATCGGCGTGGCTGTTTTCCGACCGTGGTACTTGGATGATCTCGTAGCCGCGGAAGTGGCGGAGTAGGGACCGCACTTTTGCCAAGTATCGGGTCATGGAGGTGTCTTTGGCATCATAGAGGCTGTTGATCTGTCGGACAACGAGCTGGGAGTCGCTGTAAATCTGCAGCTGTTGTGCTTGGAGGTCGGTGGCCAAACGGAGGCCAGCAAGGAGGGCTTCGTACTCAGCTTCGTTGTTGGAGGCCTGGAACCCAAAACGCAACGCGTACTCCAGCCGTCCGTGGGTAGGCGTGCTGAGGACGAGGCCGGCGCCGGAGCCGGTATGGCAGGAGGACCCGTCCACGTAGAGAGTCCATATCGGTTTGGCGGGGTCCAAAGTGGACGGGGGTGACGACTTGCAGACAGGAGCGGCGGGTGCCGCGATGTTGGGGTCCGAAGTGTCAGGCATGTGCTGCGTTGTGTTGTAAGTGAACTCGGAAAGGAAGTCGGCGATGACCTGTCCTTTGACAGCCGGTCGCGGGGCGAAAGTGATATCGAACTCACTAAGCTCTACCGCCCACCTGATGAGCCGCCCCGAAGTGACTGGCTTTTGGAGCACCTGGCGAAGGGGTTTGTTGGTGAGGACTAATATGGGATGTGCTTGAAAGTATGGGCGGAGGCGCCGGGCCGTCACAATGAGGGCAAAGGCCAACTTCTCCAGGTCGTTGTACCGGGTTTCTGCGTCCTGAAACGCCTTGCTGACATAGTACACTGGGAACTCCGCGCCGTCCCGACTGGTGACGAGGACGGAGCTGACAGCGGATGTGGAGACAGAAAGATAGACGGTAAGCCATTCCCCGGTGGTAGGTCGGGTAAGTAGGGGCGCGGTGCTCATGTAAGTTTTGAGAGCTTCGAAGGCAGCGTCTGTAACAACCCGTTCCGAGAATTGGGATTAGCAGAGTGTTTAAGGTGTGATTAGTAAGGTTAATCAGGGGTTAGGTGGTCCCGAGGGGTCCGGGAACTTAGAATGACGATTTTGCCCCTGGGTCGGGCAGAAATGTTGACTTTTATTTCGGGTGGTCAATTGGAGATTGACCAGTGACCAGGACGTAGTTGAGGACGTTACGAATCCTTAGGCAGGTGGCACGCCCGATTCCGACATCCGAGGAGGAAGTTGTGATGTTCGGAAGGTTGAGGGCATGACCGTAATTTTGGTAAAATAGGGGGAAAAGTTGACTTTTTGTATAATCGAGTTTTGGTAGGTTGACCTAGGATGGTTAGATAGTTCTTGTCGTCCTGAGTTCGATGACAGGCGGCACGTATTCATCAGACTTACGGGGTGAGAGTTACGGGTCTAGGAAGTTTTGGTTAAAACGTAAATATAAGTTAAAAAGAAGGGTATTTTGGTCATTTTGGCACATTGGGATTTGTGCACAGAAGAAAGGAATGGACGGCTGGGATTAGGCCAGGTGGGATAAAGGATGAAGGGATGGTGACACATGGCAGGTGTGTAGTGGCTTCTGGTGAGTTCGAGTGTGTGCACGGCCCAAATAATTGGGGTGCACCCGTGTTGTGTGATGCTGGTTCAGAAAACAGAGGGAGGTCGTGAAGGAAATTGAGGGCGGTGGTGTGTGTGTTGATGAATGGTGAGTGTCTGAGGATGATCAGAGAGTGAGAGGGAAGCAGTGAGAGAGGTTGACGGTGTGGTGGCCGTGTGTGAGGGTGTTGAGAGCTGCGGGAAAATCAGGGAGGAAACAGGAAGGAATTGTGAGAATTGTGGTGGTGGTAGCCGTGTACGGGGCAATTGAGTCCGTGGTGGTGTCGTGCGGGTTGCGAGGAGTCAACCACTACCGGAGGAGCTCACGGTGGCAGCAGGAGGCAGGTAATTTCCTCATCTCCGATTCGGTACTCTGTTTTCCATTGAACTTCAATGTGGAAGTCGTGAGTCTAGGGCTAGAGTCGAGGGAGTTGGAGGTTAGGGTGAGGCTCCTGAGGGTCCTAGGAACAGGTTGAGTGTGCTGCCGTGATGGGTGGTGCACAGGGGCGGCCGGTACGACGGAGTGCACTTGTGTGCTCTGTTTTAGCCGTGAGGTTCGAACGGCAAGTTGTGCAGTTGGGGAGTGAGTCGACGGTTCAGGTTAGCTGGGTTAGGTTTAGAGAAGTCCAGGGAAGAGGTTGGTGTAGCCTCCGTGCAGGGGGAAGTCGTGGGTGGCCGGAGTAAGAAACAGGGCAGTGTACGGGTTTTTGTTCAAGGTTGAGTCGACGAGTTTTAGGGTGAATCGAGGTGAGTGACACACGGGAAGGAGTAGCCTAGGATGGGACGATGCTGTTGGTGAAGGAAGGAACCGTTTTGGTGGACGAAGGAGGAAGAACCAGGTACGCCGGTCTGAGTGCAGACCACTGTACTGAACCCGGTTCAGCACGGGTTGAAGACGGTACTGTAGCTGGCGCGTGGGGCCACGCGCAACCACTTTGGGCGGCGCGTGGGGGCGCGTGCGGCGGTTCTGGGAGAAACGGTCAACATAGTTTTTGGTCTAGGAGTCATGGTGAGTTCATTGGAGTTGGTTTCGGGTCAATCGGAAGTCGTTTGAGTGTAGTTCCGCGAGGGTGAATGTGTAGGGTCCCGGGGTTTTAAGTCTTCGGTTCGGGGATTTTTGAGGGAATTTAGGTGAGTGTTTGTAGACGTATTAGTGACGTAATTTGACGGTGATTGACAGGATCGGGATTTCCCGAGGAAGCCGAGGAACGGGCTGGACGTTCGGGACGCGAGTAGGGCTCAGTACTGTGAGTGGACCCTTTCTTTAAACTCGAGCATGCATAACTATTTTCTAGAATTGTTTTATGATTTTGATTATGATTCTATGTTTATTGAATATGTTTTGGTCGATTTTACATGATTGCACGTTTTTCAAGAATGTTCGGTTTTTAGCACGTTTTACGAGAAAGTGGTTTGTTTCTGAAATGGATGCGATGGTTTTGGAATGTCAATTGATAAGTGGTTTTCATTGGTTATAAAGGGATTTTGGAACATGAGTTCGATAATAAAGGTTTTCGGGTTTAGAAATGGATTTTGGAAATGGAAGTTGGTTTTAAAGTGGATTCCGGATTTGGGTTCGGAATGACGGTTCTGGATGCCGGAAGGGCATCGGACCAGTGATTTCGGATTCGGGTTTGGATGTGGATTGGTAAATGGTTTTCAAATGGTTTTGAGATTGGATTTGCTGGATCTGGATATTGGGTTTATATGTGACGGGGGACCGGCCGGATTGGGTTTAAAGACCCGGATTGAGTTTAAAGACTCGGGAGTTTAAAGACTCGGATATATATTGATTTCCCCCGTAGGCCTTTGAGTTTAAAGACTCGGGAGTTTAAAGACTCGGATATGATTAAGGCCTGGATTGAGTTTAAAGACTCGGGAGTTTAAAGACTCGGATAGGTCCAGCAGGTTTGATCGGGAAAATGATGATTTGGTGATTATGGTTTGTGATACAGTTTTCTGATACTCATGCTATGATTTCTATAAATGTTTTACAGTGTTTCTGTTTCTTATGATATTTTATAGTGTTTCTGTTCTTATGATGTTTTATGATGATTATTTTATAACTGTGTTTATAACTGTTGGTTATGCATGTGGTTTTAAAACGGAGGGTTTAACTCGGTTTTCTTATAAAATGGTTTTTGAACTTTGGTACTTTTGGTCCACTCACATTTTCTGTTTTAATTGCCCTCCAGGTTGTGGAGCGAGCGCGGGGTCTTGACGTCGAGGTAGTGTCCAAGGCATAGAAGTGACGTGAGAGTTCTCAGAGTAGAGTAAAGGCTTCTGTGTGCGTGTAGTTATCGGTTTTATTTTCTTTGTATGTTGTACTATGTTCTGTAAATGCTACCTTCGGGATATTGTGTCTAATTACTCTTGCGTTTGACTGGGTTCGAGTAAGTGTTCCTTAGGTGTTGTGTCGGGGAGTCAGACGGGAGCGGGATTTACCTCGGGTTTCGGGGTGAAACCGGGGTGGGTCCTGACAATTGGTATCAGAGCATAGGTTTGTCGAGTTTGTTGGGTCTGTTGGTTTGTGAGGTTGTGTTTTTGTTGTTTGACTGCTTCTATGCCTCTTTCAGCGTGCGGTTGACGATGCCTCCGAGACGTAGACCCTCTCCACAACCTGAAGAAGTAGCAAGAGAGACGGAGAGTGCCACGATTGAGCGAGCCCAGCGGCTCGGGGCTACTACTTTTAGTGGTGGGGCTGATCCTGAGGAAGCCCAGAGGTGGATTACCCGACTTGAGCGGATTTTTGCGGTGATGCATTGTCCGCCGGAGGAGCGAGTATTGTTAGCTGCATTTTTACTAGATGGTGCGGCATACGAGTGGTGGTATACCCTCGAGTTGTCCGGTTGGGATGTCCACAGTGTGACCTGGGAGACGTTTAGGGAACGGTTTCTGGAGCAGTATTATCCTCGTTCTTTCCGGGATGCCAAGGAGGCGGAGTTTCTGCAGCTCCAGCAGGGGAATATGACAGTGGCAGAGTATGAACGGAAGTTCCAGATGTTGTCTCGGTTTACTCCTGCTTTTGTGACCACTGAAGCCGAGAAGTGCCGTAGGTTTGAGTTGGGTTTGTGAGGTGAGATTCGAGCCGTAGTGACGGCTGGATCTTTTGCTACCCTCCGAGACTTGTCGGATGCTGCAGTGCGAGTGGAGGCTAGTTTGCCGGTGCGACGCCGGGAACCTTCTATTCCTGGAGCTTCGAGCCAGCGGACACCGAAAAGAGGTAACTTCGGTGGATCGTCCTCGTCGGGCGATGATCGTTTTGGCAGGCCTGGCAGTGCCCAGAGTTCAGGATTTTGGGGTTATCGAGTACCGCCGATTCCGCAAGCGAGTGCGACGTCGGTAGCGTCCACAGGGAGACCGAGCAGTGGACCAGGCTGGAATGTGTGTTTCTACTGTGGGGAGCGAGGTCATTTCCGACGTGAGTGTCCACTGTTGCCACAGGAAGGTGGTGTAGGCAGAGGAGTAGCGGAGTCCGGACAGAGTACAGCATCAGGGACAGCGGGCACTAGAGGAGGTGGTGGCACAGCCACGAGTAGTTTGAGGGGACGTGGTAGAGCGTCAGGATCTCAGGCCCGGGTGTTCTCGTTGACTCAGCAGGAGGATCCGGCGATACCAGATGTGGGGACAGGTACGTGTTTTACTTTTGGTTGTTCTGTCGGTTTGGTGGTTGGATCCCAGGGTAGAGTCTAGGAGTTTTCCTAGAGGACTTGGAGTGTACAGTAAGTTCCGTAGCAGGTTGACGGAAGGTACAGGAAAGGAGTGACTATAACTGATCGATTGGAGACTGTGGAAGGAGAGAACCCACAAGCTAGAGTTTGCCTTTAGGACTTTGTGAAGTCAGTCCGACCGTGGCAGGATTAGTAGCCGAGGGAGATGGGTGGTTGTATACGAGGAGGTACTCTATGACTTCTGTCGGGTACTGTGACATGAGGTATTTTATAATACCTTTGTTTTCTGTTCATAGAGTTTCCCTTGCATACACCATGTAGTGGGTACATAGCTAGGGTTGGCTGTGGTAAGAGTAGCGGGGGATGGAGTGAAATACCCAAGGTGGAGATGATAGACAGAGTGTTTAGGAGAAGCTGTTGCTGCTCTAGTGTGGATACCGGGTAGAAGACGTTAGGTGTCGGGAACTAGCTGTGGAATTTCGGGGACGAAATTCTTTTTAGGTGGGTAGATTGTAACAACCCGTTCCGAGAATTGGGATTAGCAGAGTGTTTAAGGTGTGATTAGTAAGGTTAATCAGGGGTTAGGTGGTCCCGAGGGGTCCGGGAACTTAGAATGACGATTTTGCCCCTAGGTCGGGCAGAAATGTTGACTTTTATTTCGGGTGGTCAATTGGAGATTGACCAGTGACCAGGACGTAGTTGAGGACGTTACGAATCCTTAGGCAGGTGGCACGCCCGATTCCGACATCCGAGGAGGAAGTTGTGATGTTCGGAAGGTTGAGGGCATGACCGTAATTTTGGTAAAATAGGGGGAAAAGTTGACTTTTTGTATAATCGAGTTTTGGTAGGTTGACCTAGGATGGTTAGATAGTTCTTGTCGTCCTGAGTTCGATGACAGGCGGCACGTATTCATCAGACTTACGGGGTGAGAGTTACGGGTCTAGGAAGTTTTGGTTAAAACGTAAATATAAGTTAAAAAGAAGGGTATTTTGGTCATTTTGGCACATTGGGATTTGTGCACAGAAGAAAGGAATGGACGGCTGGGATTAGGCCAGGTGGGATAAAGGATGAAGGGATGGTGACACATGGCAGGTGTGTAGTGGCTTCTGGTGAGTTCGAGTGTGTGCACGGCCCAAATAATTGGGGTGCACCCGTGTTGTGTGATGCTGGTTCAGAAAACAGAGGGAGGTCGTGAAGGAAATTGAGGGCGGTGGTGTGTGTGTTGATGAATGGTGAGTGTCTGAGGATGATCAGAGAGTGAGAGGGAAGCAGTGAGAGAGGTTGACGGTGTGGTGGCCGTGTGTGAGGGTGTTGAGAGCTGCGGGAAAATCAGGGAGGAAACAGGAAGGAATTGTGAGAATTGTGGCGGTGGTAGCCGTGTACGGGGCAATTGAGTCCGTGGTGGTGTCGTGCGGGTTGCGAGGAGTCAACCACTACCGGAGGAGCTCACGGTGGCAGCAGGAGGCAGGTAATTTCCTCATCTCCGATTCGGTACTCTGTTTTCCATTGAACTTCAATGTGGAAGTCGTGAGTCTAGGGCTAGAGTCGAGGGAGTTGGAGGTTAGGGTGAGGCTCCTGAGGGTCCTAGGAACAGGTTGAGTGTGCTGCCGTGATGGGTGGTGCACAGGGGCGGCCGGTACGACGGAGTGCACTTGTGTGCTCTGTTTTAGCCGTGAGGTTCGAACGGCAAGTTTTGCAGTTGGGGAGTGAGTCGACGGTTCAGGTTAGCTGGGTTAGGTTTAGAGAAGTCCAGGGAAGAGGTTGGTGTAGCCTCCGTGCAGGGGGAAGTCGTGGGTGGCCGGAGTAAGAAACAGGGCAGTGTACGGGTTTTTGTTCAAGGTTGAGTCGACGAGTTTTAGGGTGAATCGAGGTGAGTGACACACGGGAAGGAGTAGCCTAGGATGGGACGATGCTGTTGGTGAAGGAAGGAACCGTTTTGGTGGACGAAGGAGGAAGAACCAGGTACGCCGGTCTGAGTGCAGACCACTGTACTGAACCCGGTTCAGCACGGGTTGAAGACGGTACTGTAGCTGGCGCGTGGGGCCACGCGCAACCACTTTGGGCGGCGCGTGGGGGCGCGTGCGGCGGTTCTGGGAGAAACGGTCAACATAGTTTTTGGTCTAGGAGTCATGGTGAGTTCATTGGAGTTGGTTTCGGGTCAATCGGAAGTCGTTTGAGTGTAGTTCCGCGAGGGTGAATGTGTAGGGTCCCGGGGTTTTAAGTCTTCGGTTCGGGGATTTTTGAGGGAATTTAGGTGAGTGTTTGTAGACGTATTAGTGACTTAATTTGACGGTGATTGACAGGATCGGGATTTCCCGAGGAAGCCGAGGAACGGGCTGGACGTTCGGGACGCGAGTAGGGCTCAGTACTGTGAGTGGACCCTTTCTTTAAACTCGAGCATGCATAACTATTTTCTAGAATTGTTTTATGATTTTGATTATGATTCTATGTTTATTGAATATGTTTTGGTCGATTTTACATGATTGCACGTTTTTCAAGAATGTTCGGTTTTTAGCACGTTTTACGAGAAAGTGGTTTGTTTCTGAAATGGATGCGATGGTTTTGGAATGTCAATTGATAAGTGGTTTTCATTGGTTATAAAGGGATTTTGGAACATGAGTTCGATAATAAAGGTTTTCGGGTTTAGAAATGGATTTTGGAAATGGAAGTTGGTTTTAAAGTGGATTCCGGATTTGGGTTCGGAATGACGGTTCTGGATGCCGGAAGGGCATCGGACCAGTGATTTCGGATTCGGGTTTGGATGTGGATTGGTAAATGGTTTTCAAATGGTTTTGAGATTGGATTTGCTGGATCTGGATATTGGGTTTATATGTGACGGGGGACCGGCCGGATTGGGTTTAAAGACCCGGATTGAGTTTAAAGACTCGGGAGTTTAAAGACTCGGATATATATTGATTTCCCCCGTAGGCCTTTGAGTTTAAAGACTCGGGAGTTTAAAGACTCGGATATGATTAAGGCCTGGATTGAGTTTAAAGACTCGGGAGTTTAAAGACTCGGATAGGTCCAGCAGGTTTGATCGGGAAAATGATGATTTGGTGATTATGGTTTGTGATACAGTTTTCTGATACTCATGCTATGATTTCTATAAATGTTTTACAGTGTTTCTGTTTCTTATGATATTTTATAGTGTTTCTGTTCTTATGATGTTTTATGATGATTATTTTATAACTGTGTTTATAACTGTTGGTTATGCATGTGGTTTTAAAATGGAGGGTTTAACTCGGTTTTCTTATAAAATGGTTTTTGAACTTTGGTACTTTTGGTCCACTCACATTTTCTGTTTTAATTGCCCTCCAGGTTGTGGAGCGAGCGCGGGGTCTTGACGTCGAGGCAGTGTCCAAGGCATAGAAGTGACGTGAGAGTTCTCAGAGTAGAGTAAAGGCTTCTGTGTGCGTGTAGTTATCGGTTTTATTTTCTTTGTATGTTGTACTATGTTCTGTAAATGCTACCTTCGGGATATTGTGTCTAATTACTCCTGCGTTTGACTGGGTTCGAGTAAGTGTTCCTTAGGTGTTGTGTCGGGGAGTCAGACGGGAGCGGGATTTACCTCGGATTTCGGGGTGAAACCGGGGTGGGTCCTGACAGCGTCGCACGTCGCGTCCCAGTTGATGTGCCGGCCCTGGGTCTTCATGACCTTGAAGAATGGTAGACACTTGTCTGTCGCCCGAGAGATGAACCGGGTGAGAGCGGCGATCCGGCCAGTAAGGATTTGGACTTCCTTGAGTGTGCGCGGGGGCGTCATGTCCAGGATGGCCTTGATTTTTTCAGGGTTAGCCTCGATTCCCCGCTGGCTGATCATGTAGCCGAGGAATTTTCCAGAGCGGACACCGAAGACGCACTTGGCGGGGTTGAGCCGCATCTTGTATTGCTTCAAGACCTGGAACATCCTGTGGAGGTTAGGTACGTGCTGGTCGGCTGTCCGGCTCTTGACGAGCATATCATCTACGTACACCTCCATGGTTTTGCCAATCTGATCCGCGAACATGAAGTTGACAAGCCGTTGGTAGGTGGCACCGGCGTTCTTGAGCCCGAAGGGCATAACATTGTAGCAGTAGACTCCTAGATTGGTACGGAAACTGGTGTGGATCTGGTCGTCGGGGTGCATCCGGATTTGGTTGTAGCCAGAGTACGCATCCATGAAGCTGAGAAGTTCATGGCCAGCTGTGGCGTCGACCAAAAGATCGATCTTAGGAAGCGGGAAGCTATCCTTCGGGCAGGCTTTGTTGAGATCCGTGAAGTCGATGCACATCCGCCAAGCTCCGGAGGGTTTCTTGACGAGTACGACGTTTGCGACCCACGTGGCGTAAATGGCCTTGCGCACGAAGTGAATGGTGCTGAGCCGAACGATTTCTTCTTGCATGGCCAGCTGTCGTTCTGCGTCATAAGTCCGCTGCTTCTGGGTGACTGGTTTGAAGGAGGGGCTGATGTTAAGCCTGTGGCAGATGACATCCGTGGAGATTCCAGGCATGTCGGCGTAGGACCAAGCAAAGACCTCGCTGTTGTCCCGGAGGAATTAGATGAGTTGTGTCCTGATTTCGGGAGCGAGGGTGCTTCCAATCTTCACTTGCCGCTCGGGGTTATGCGGGCAAAGGGTGATCAGCTCCGTATCCTCCACGGGTTGCGGCTGCGAGACAGTGGAGAGGTCGCGCGGGTCCTCGGGGGGACCTGCCCGCATTTGTTCAAGGAGCTCGGAGTCGACAGGGTCGGCCTCGTAAGCAGCCTCGGCGACGGTCATGGTCTCCCGCTTGTTGTATGGGTTGAGCTTTGTCAGGGCGGTCTGATAGCAGGAGCGGGCGGATTGTTGGTTACCGCGGACTTGGCCAGTGCCCATGACGGTCGGAAACTTCATGAGAAGGGCCCGGGTGGAGATGACGGCACTGAGCTGGTTGAGGAGTCCCCTTCCCAAAATGACGTTATAAGCAGTGGGGCAGTCGACTACCAGGAAGGTGGTGATGGCGGTTGCGATCTTGGGCGCGCTCCCCAGGGAGATAGGCAGGGAGATGGTGCCAAGGGGCATGACAGAATCGCCCGAGAAGCCGAGTAGCGGGGAACCAGCATGGGTGAGGTCCGTGGAGTTTATGCCCAACTGGTTGAAAGTGTCCATGAAGAGGACGTTCACAGAGCTACCCGTGTCCACCAGGATCCGCCCAACATCGAAATTGGCAATCTGAGCGCGGATGATCAATGGGTCATCGTGGGGAAAGATAACTCCCCGCTCTTCTTCCTCGGAGAAAGTGATGGGCGTCCATCCTGCCCGGGCGATCTTGGCCGCTCGTCCATCCGTGATGTTGAATATTTGGTGGTTGGATGTCGTGGCGCGCAAGAAGTTCTTCTTAGCCCGATTGGAGGTGCAGGAGGAAGAGATGGTAGGGCCCCCGCTGATTGTGTTGATCTGTGGCAGTCCCTGTCCGGGGCGTGCGTGTTGGAGGAACTGGTTGATCTTCCCCTCCCTTACGAGTGCTTCCACAATGTCGCGGAAAGCCACGCACTCGTCGATGGTATGGCCATTGAACTTGTGGTACTGGCAGTACAAGTTGGATTGGACGCCCGGGCGGGGGCCGGGTGGTGACGCCCGGGCGGGGGCCGGGTGGTCGTGCCCGTGGCTTGGGGATGGTGTCCTCGATGCTCATCAAGACGTTCTCGAGGGAGGTGTTCAGGATTGAATAGGTTTCGTACTTTGAGGTTGGCCCCGTGTAGGGTTTGCCTGCTTGGTGGTGGCCTGATCCCTGCCCCTTGTTGTGGTACTTGTCCCTCCCACGATGGTCGTTGTTGTACGTCCCTTTCCGCTTACCGGAGTGTGAGTCAGATCGGTGATCTGTATGTACGTTATTGGTCGGCGGAGGCGACCGTGCCTGCCGGTTACTGGGAGGTGGAGGGCGCGAGCCATTTACGTCAGGCCGGGATGCGACCTGGGGAGAGTTGAAGTGCTCCGCTTTGGCGTGTATTGCTGCCTGTCGCATGAGTTCGTTGTAATCGTCCCAGCCCTGGGTGAAGGCATGGTACTTGAAGGTGGACTCCCGCAGCCCGTTGCGAAAAGCGCGGTAGGCGGCCTTGTCGTCCGTCTCGTGGCATTTGGAGTATTCCAGGCTGAAACGAGCGGCGTATTGGCGCAGGGGCTCGCTATCTCCCTGCCGGAGGGTTCCCAAGTCTTCGGTTGTGAGCAGTCGATCCGTCTGGATCATGAACTGGTTCAGGAAGACCGTGTGTAGGCGGTCGAACGAGTCGATAGACTGTGGTTCCAGGCGATAGAACCAATTGAGTGCGGCCCCAGTGAGGGTAGAGCTAAAAATCAAGCACTGCGCCTCGTCAGAGAGATTCCTGAAGGCGAGCGCTGAGTTGTAATTGTTGATATGGGTGTCTGGGTCGCCTTGTCCATTATATGGAGCAATTTTCAGGGCCTTGACCTCCGTCTCATGGCGGTACCGCATGATGCGATCCGTGAAGGGACCAATGTTGGGCCGGGGTCTGGGCAGTGTCCCAACCTTGGGTCTGGCGGCCTCCAATTCCCGCACGCGCTGGAGGAGTTCCCGAATCACCTCGTTTGATTGGTCGGGTCGATCTGCCCCAATCGGGTGGTCGCCAATTGGATGATTTGCGCTGCCGCCTCTGGGCTTCTCGGGTTGCACCGGTCGCCGCCCGGACGAGGCTGTGGTTGAGCTGGCGTTGTCCTCCGGCTGGTGCTTGCCGATCGGCGAGGAGGGATTACCCTGGGGTTGAGGGGAGAGCGGCGGGGGCTGCGTGGGTCGGCGTGCCGATCCAGATCGCGACCGGGCACCCTGGGATAGCACGGGAAGGGGCGGTTGCGCCTGGATGCGGGGGTCGTGAGTCGGGTAAGTCAGGCGATTAGCCGGGGCCTGTGTCTGTCTCTTGTCGAGCAGTTCGCGAGCGTCACGGTAGATCTGCGTTCCCGAGGGGCCAGGTTGGTCGGTCTGGTGGAAGAGCAAGCGCCCGGAGGCCTCCGGCCGGCAGGTGTCGCTGATCTCGACCCGGCAGGCGTCGAAACCCCGCCGACGCGACGCAGCGGCCAAGGCCCGTTTGGTTGCCTCCCGCTGTTCCTCCAATTCCTCGCGTGTAGATTGCAGGATGGCCAGGGTGCTTCCGTGCTGCTCCCCCCACACGTGGTTCCTGCTCTCGATGGCAGCATTGCTCTTCCTGAGTTCGGCAACCTCCGACCGGAGGGTTCTCAGCATCTCGAGCACGTCATCGGAAGGTAGGCCGGCTCGGGTTCGGTTGTGATCTCCCTGGGGTGTGTTGTTGAGCTCACCGTCATCCCGTTCGGCAGACATTGTTCGTCGGCAGCAGGTTGAGCAACGGTATGTGAGTGAGTGGGTGTTTACAATCTTTTCCCACAGACGGCGCCAATGTTTGATCCTGGTGTGACCAACGCGATGAGACCCGCTGGGGGTTCTGGGACCAGCCGCGTGGTGTTTCGGGTCCGCTGGGGCGTGGCCGTTCGGCGAGTATCCTGCAAGGACTAGACACCGGTGTGGTGCCGGCCGAAGGGGCTCCGATGCCTAAGTTAGTATCTGAGTGCCGAGAGGCAAGTAAATACAGTGCTCTGGATCGGTTCTTAGTGTCTTACCTTTGTGAAGGGTTTTGGGGTATTTATAGTAGCCATAACTGCGGTAGGTGGGCTACTGTTACGGGAGCAGGTGGTGCTTGGTGGCTGTGAGCCGTCTGACAAGCCCTGGATATCCGGAGGAGGCGCCAGCTGGAGTCCCAACCTGCCTCCGTCAGGGAGTTGGTGTGGCAGAGTTGGTTAGGTGACTGTCGCAGCCAGCTATCGTCTGTTCACTGTCAGATGCCGAATGGCGGGTCTGCAGTGCGGTGCCGGTCGGCGGGCCGTGGGCCGTGAGGGTGCCGATCAGGCGATCGGTCGGCGGCCTTCTTGTCCTGGTGGGACCTGTGCTAGGGTGGTCGGTCGATATGGTATCAACAGACGTCTTATTTTCTTCTCCCTGCTTCTCCATATTCTCTCTGCATTCAACTACCGGATTTTCTTCACAACAATCTATAATTTATACTTTATAATAAATTTATATATGAACTTTCAAACTTTACCATTAATTTCCCTAAACTCTTCAAAATTCATATTAATTATTAATATGAAAAGATGGGACTTGTAATGTAAATAATAAAAAAATTAATTTTAATTTTAAAAAAATATATATTTCTTAAAAAAATTGCTGTTTCTTTAGGTGAAGAAAATGGGTTAACAAACCCAACAAAGAGAACAAGCCTGCAGAATTTCACGCCTTCGACAGACGCCCAACATGTCCCCTAGCAGCGAAGCATCCACACACGCCGGAGGGTCCGAGAGAACCGTTAAACCAAACGGACCCAAACTTCTCGCAAATTGATCGGCAACCATATTACATTCACAATAAATGTTGCTAATATCGCATTGCCATTTCGACACAATTTTTCTTTGAACTTATAAGATTGAAATGCCTCTATAAATTCTCTCTCTAATATAAATCAGTCATCCATTGAAAATTTTAAAATATTATGTGTAAATAATAATAAAATAATATATTTTATTCATAATATATTTACATTCATTTATTAACATATTAATTAAATCAATTAAGTGCGTTACTCTAAAACATAATATGATTGTTCTAAAATATCATATCTTTAGCATTGGCCAATTCCTAAAGACACGGAATTTCAGAAGCTCGTGTTCGAGGTTCAGCAAACAATGGTAGCATCTAACGTTATAATTTGTAACCGTACGTTCTAATTGCTTCTAGCTTCCTCCTGACGTCCCAACTGACAAAAAGGTCAAGAAAGAAACTAGAAGGATCGGGGCAGGTGGCACGCACTTTACCTATCCAAAGGAAAAAAAAAAGGTTGCACGCTTAGTACACATGGACGTTACAATCTGTTGCCACGTCACTGCATGACACATGTACGCCTTTAGTCGGTCTCCTCTAGTCCCTAGACTAGTCTAGGTGATTCTAACGATTTCCCTTGTATTGAAGAATTGGACTTTTAATTCCCGTCCAATTCAAATCCGAAATTAGAGAACAAAAACAAGTGAATTGAAAATCACAAAATGCAATATTGTTATTCTTTGCGATTGGGTGCTGCTGTGGCGGCAACAAGGTCGATTTGGGCCCTTGGTAATAAATCTCAAGCTCATCTCCGACGAGGCGGATTTGCTTCAGCAACCGCTAGTCGCACTGCTGACCCAGCTCTTCATGCTGGGAACTATGAATCTGATCCTGCCGTCACCACCGGAGACTCTCAAGTAAGATATATCATATATCTAGCATCAGCTACCGATAATTCAATATATATTATTATATATTTATGTAGTTGTACAGAAGAAGAGCTAAATATGTGTGCGTATACAGGGTAGGGAAAAAGTTACAGAGGTACAAGGAGGCGTTAATGAGCGGCTTACAGAATGGAATGATGCTGAGGAAGATGCAGGCAGCTGGTCCGGCGGCAAAGCTGGAAAAGGAAGAGAAGCGCTTGTACCTCCTAACAGACCTTCATATCGGAATGCAAGTTCCCCAAGGCTTGAGAGCGCAGCTGCAGGAGTGAACCTGGAGCAACCTATACCTAGTAATTATACTCAGAAGAGGCCCAAGCACGTAACACCTGCGCCTGCAGGTACTGGTAATAGCTTATCATCATTTGATCATTTGGCGGAGAAGGTGAGTTGTGCAGGTCTGGATGGCACACCCTGGCCAGACGAGGAAACTAGGGTGGAATCTGTTGCTGCTGCTGCTACATTAGAATATTCAGATGAAGACAAACGTTTAGAGGATGACCGCCACTACTACAAGCATCATAAGGCCTCCCCATTGTCAGAAATCGAGCTTGCAGATACTCGAAAGCCCATTACACGGGCCACCGACACAGCATCTGAAAATTATTATCATGACCACGATGGTAGAGCTGTGATTGGATGGAGGCCGGAGCAGCTTGACACGGCTGAGGAGGCACTCGCTCGAGCTGCAAGAATATGGAAAGAGAATGCCGTGCGTGGTGACCCTGATGCTCCTCACTCAAGGGTACTCAGAGCTCTACGTGGAGAGCCACTCCACTCATGAATCATCGTCATGTCCTCCTCATCCACCAAGTCAGTCCACGTATATAGTAAATATTATAGTAAAATTGATCTGAATATTAAGGCTCTCCGGACATCAATTTTACTATAGTAAATACCTTATGCAATATGCTTGCCATCATACAAGTCAGTGACTCAGTCCACGTGCTAAGTTTGGTTGTTTTCATTTGTGGGGTTGCACTTTGTGTTGTGCATATATCGAAATTTCTTGCGAATATACATTATGAAGTAAAAAGTAATTTAATTTAGGCTTATAGCCTTATATCTATATTTAAAAAATGTTTGCAAATAAAAAAATTATTATTATTATACACGTAATTTTTTTTTATAAGATTGTTATGCACGTTAATTAAATGTCAATTTTCGTTTTTTTTTAACTAGTCAACTATATATATATATTCATTAACTGAACTGATTATTCCTTAATTATATTATATAATTAGAAGTTGAACGATATTCTGTAATTAAGTTGAGTACTACGAATGCAATGCTATTTTTAAGGGCTCTATTTTTTCGAGGAGGGGGTGAGGGAGGGTATACATACCCATGGGAGGGAAGGGAAGGATATCGTAGAAGATAAAGCACCGACAAATGGTGCGGTCACCAATACACATGGTGGTGGAAGGGTCGTAACTCTTGGCTCCCAGCTCTCAACGATCGAAATCGATCAACATTGTCTTTATATGCTTATGTACATGACTACATGCCAATTGCCAGTTCCTTTACCTCATCGCCCTCCAAAGAATTCTCCATCATCTTCTTAACAACTAATAATTAATAAACACCCTTGGTCCATCTGCCAGCCTGCGCTTTTCATCCATCCTTGATTTCGATATTGAAGGGATACCCAATACATCTTCAAATTCCAGCCAAGTTCACCTTAATTATATAAATATTATTGATTTCAAGGTCCACATACATGGAGGATATGGCAAATTCAATCTTATTCAGCATGGGTAATGTCCGCCTTGTGATGATTATGGTTCTACTGCATTCTAGCAGTGTTGCAATAGCAGCAGCATCAGCAGCGGCAACGACAACAACAGCAGTGTCCAAAGATCAAACAAGTAGCAGCTGCACTATGTGCAATGAGTGTCCCAACCCATGCCCTCCGGTGCCAATGCCATCATCACCTCCACCGGTTGTCCAACCTCCTCCGCCTCCACCTCCTTCTCCGTCTCCACCACCACCATCTCTTCCTCAATACTGCCCACCACCACCACAGCTACAATCACCTGTGCGCCCTCCTTGTGAAGACACTTGCGGATCACCATCCTCTTCATCCTCCTCTCCTCCTGCGGGAGATGTTCCGGCATTGATTCCAAACACCCCACCACTTCCACCCTATGTTCCAAGTGGCAATTCAATTGTCCCGCCAGGGCTTTATCCTGTCGATTATTACACTCCACCAGCACACCCTTATCCTTCTAAATCCGTTCATTCCACAATGCACTACTGTTCCGCCACCATTCTTTCCGCTTCCATTCTTTTTAATCTCTTCTTCAACTAGCTGCTATTTCGCTTATTATCATTACCTTCTACTCTTCTCGATCAGCCTTAATCTATGGCAAGTATGTATTTAACGTTCCTTTTTTATCATAATTAATTATTCAGTACGTACCAAATAATTAGCTGTCCGTTAAGTAGCGCTATAGCTAGCTAGCTACCTTGATGATATATATTTGGAGCGAAAATAAAAACGAGTACTGGCTGGTAGATAATAATTAAGGCCCTTTCAGTTCGATCTTGACCCAAGCAATTACTGTGTAATATTATGTATTCTGCTGTATCTCCCCTCTAAAAGTTCTGCAGCTTCAGTGCTTTTTAATGTATCATTCCACCCAGTCAAGTATTTCATCGTTACGTTATTACTGAAGTATAATTAAATAAATATACATGACTGATTAGTGCGTAGTTAATTTATTCTTAAATGACATGTACGAAATGTGATTATTTACGTTATTTTCTGTTGCTTATGTTATTGGTCTTGTGTTAGTCACAAAGTACTTAGAAAAAATTACCTTAATTAGTCCCTCGCTGTAAATAAGTATGGTAACGTAACAAGAATACAAGGGATATTCCACAGGAAAAAAATCATTTAATCATATTAATTTATATAATAACTAATTAATACGAATAATATTAAATATTAATTTTATATTATATTATATTATCCTATTTAGATTCCTGATATATCAAATGTAGCATAAACAAACTAGCCCTCGGAAGCCAGTTATCATCCCATATACAACTTGATTCCCACTTCTCTTGTTGTAATCCAAAGAATCACGTACTACCCAAGCGCACCCAAGGCCCAACGCATAAGGAAAATGCAGCCAAGAATGCGAATTTCCGTATTGATGAGTATAATTAACTTGAATAAATAATTACATGTGCCACGAATCTCATCACGTTGGCACATAGGGAATCATGTACAACTCAGGCAATCCATTACTTACGCATCAAGCCCAAGAAACTCAAGCCCATTTCAATTGAGCTCAAGAAAATAACTCATCTTAAAAAGGCAAAGCACATGCTATTCGTGTCCAACCAAATCAAGCTTATACAATTAGTTACTCTCATGTAGCATAAGTTATACACAAGCCCATGCCAAACCATACAATACGTACTCAAGTGGACCCACAAAAGTCATCTCATTAGTGGTTATTCTTATGTTTTGTATATGAAAAATTTTAAATTTGATTTATATATGACTGTAGCATATGTGCTTAGAAAATAGATACACAATCCTATTTAATCCAAGTTTCAAATCAAACATGTAATTAAAAAAATTCGAACGAATGTCATGCATAACAATATTTCGAACAAAATATGTTAGGGTGGTTTTAGAAACTAAAAAGTGAGTCCAAACTAAACTAGGCGAAAACAATTGGAATTTTATCCATAGAAGTTCATTACGCGAAACAAAACAAAGAAGCATTACGATGATACGATCCAAGGGCGAGGATGGGGACGAAGGTGGCACGTGCCTATGTCCACTCACACTCACATGCAGACTTCACCAGTGGGTGGTTAGGTACGCATTGGCCTCTCTCATTTATGATCGTAGATCACCGCCTCCTCTAATATTATATTATCATAAATTAGCATGCGTTGCGTGATCGTGCAAATTAAGAAGTTGGGGAGATTTGAATCGATCCCCTTCCTATTTTCAATTCTCTTCGTCTAACTCACTAAACACCAACCTCTCTCCAATTAACATTAGTACTAAAGTAAGCATATTTGAGAGAAGAAGCAGCCATGGAAGCCGTGTCTGCAAGCATGTACAAAGGTTTGAGAGGGTACTGGCGGAGAAGAGGCTACGAGAAGCTAAATGGCGGGTCTGGTCGACCACGTAGCAGGAAGCGCACGGAACTTGATGGTTCGTCTTCGTCCCGTAAAAGTAAAAGGCGTATGTGGAAGATCCGAATCAAAATCGCGCCCAAGCTGAGGCGGAGCTTCCTCACAAGAATTCCTTCGCCCAAAAAGTTGTTGGTTTGGCTTCGGGACGCCTATGTCAAACTCATGCTGGGATTCGCTAACTCGCGGGTCTTTAGTACCGGATACTGTGGGCCTACCTGTGACTACGGTACCAGTTCCTTCGGGAAGGCCCCCCTTAAGGAGTACGATGAGAAGGTTATCATCGAGATCTACAAGTCCCTCATGAGGCCGCCGCAAGCTCAGCTGGTGCCCCGCGAAGCACCCAACGTTACCTCAGAAATCGTGAACCCACGGTAAGTCGATCTACAGGAAAATCATGCGTCACGCACAAATAATGAAAATTAGATACACGTACGTATGTGGAAAATAATTGAAATCATCCTCAGTACTACTGGTAATTCTTGTACCATCATCTTAATTGTTAATGAATTGAAAGTTGAAACCCTCCCTGCTGAACACTACATTTTTTCCTGTTTGTATTTGAGGTGATGGATTTAATTTCTGTTTCATAATTTGTCCATCATGAAGCAGTAAGCGGAGTTACAGCAACTTTTCACCGATCGCAGTTATTCTTGTATTATGTTTTGTTAATTAGTCCTTGCTGTAAATTGGAAATTGGAAGTGGAATAATTGAAGTAAAGTGCATGTGGTTCATGTCGAGGCGGGGAACAACCGGCCGACAAGGATGTGAGTTGTGACTAGTTAATAAAGACAGGCGTAAAACACCGAAGATTATGTATTTGTGAGCTAAGTTTCTCATCGATACAAGTCACTTGCATTTACATAATATATTCCTTTTTAAGTTGGAACTTTCTATTAATTTGTAGGTATGAATCCATTATTGTCTCTAATACTCAAGCAAGCCTTAAGCTTTATGTATTGTGAGCAAAGTTTCTCATCGATACCCAATTCCCCATCTCATCTTCAATACTCGGGCTGCGGTCTTCTAAGCCAGATTAGTTTTGCAATTTAAATGTGCTGCTTTGTTACATATGCAGCTAAATTTAAATTCATTTCATTAAGATTAGGTTGATACTTTGTGGTGATTTTGGATTGGTTCTTAAATTAAACTGTTTACATTTTGTAGTTTTCAAATTTTATCAGATGTGCCAAATTGATCATCTTCAATTAATTGTGACCATTTTACTCTCTATTTCAATTAATTGTGACCATTTTACTCTATTTGAAAAATATAATGGTCAGTCATACACGAGTCGTAAAAAAAAAAAAACCTAAATGGAAATTTTTAAAGTATAAAATAACTAAACAAAACCACCGCAGATTCCATTTTACTCTTTTTAACAAACGTTAAAAATGAAGGTATGATAATAGGTTGATTCAATCTAACTTTTTTGGGCAGATTTTAATATATAAATAAAACCTGAATGTATGCTTCTATAATTCTATTTTCCAACTTTTGTTAAATGCTAATATGACATCTATGGGTCTAATTTTCCAACACACACTACCTTCAATTTGCCCATTTACGAGCCCAATTTGGGTTTTTTTTTTTTTTTGATTTTCTTTCCCCCCTTTGCAGGGGCGGACCGACCAAGGGGCAAGGAGGGTCACTTGACCCTCCCTTTGCTAGAGAAGCCTTCAGGTAAAGAAGCTTTTGATCCTGTCCTCTACACCAGAGTGCCCCCCATGTGTTTGAGAAATTGCGGCCCCCCATGTGTTTGAGAAATTGCCTCTGAGAAGAGAGAGTGGCCAATGGGGAAGATGACTTCTGTGTTTTTTTTTTTTTTGCTTTAAGTTGTATAAAACGACGTCGTTTACATTAAGGGGTTTTTTGTACTTAATAAAACGACGCCGTTTAATTTTTTAAAAACAAGAGATGAAGAACGACTCACACTGTAGCCCGCACACGGCACACCCTCTGTACGTTTCGCTCTCCTCGCTTGACGCCTCCCAATCTCCTTTGGCTCGAGTTGCGACATCTCCTCCCAGCAAGGCAGCCTGAGGGCCAGCGATACCGTTGGTCGGTGGCATATTGTTCATCATGTAAGTTGATGGTTGACTACCTTTCTTCATTGCTTGATACAATACACTTTCACTAAACCAAACCATCATTGTTTAGTGTTGCTAATCTCTAATCACCCGTTTTAATGAATGGGTGCCATAGTCCTTGTAGGCGTAAACTATCCTTGGTTTTGTTGTCAATGGTGAAAGGTCCAACACCGGAGTTTTTAACTGCCTTAGTCCTAATTCTTTTTTCTGAAAATCAGACCCAAAGCTGTGTTACTAATGATAGCTGTATTTTTCATTTGAAATGTTGAGGAATTTGTTTGACGCCTTTGTCTTATGTAGAACTTCTGTGTGGAAGTGAATCCGAATATCATTCTAGTTTAAAGTAGAGTTGGAAGGTGATACGGGCATGATCTTTAATGTGGACCTTTCAAAGATCTTCTTGAAAATTATTTAATATGGGAGCCAAAGAGTTTATGAATTTAAGTTGAAATTGAAAAGAACAGTTAGGAAAGCATAGGAATCAACTTCATTTGGGTAGCAGGGCATTTTCACAAGCCAATTGTGCAGAAACTTGGATTCTTTGGATTTTTTTAAGTATTATATTTTGACCCCCTCAAGTAAAATTCCCGAGTCCGCCATTGCCCCTTTGAGTTTTGGAGCAAACAAATTGAAAAATATGTCATTTTATTAGCGAGAAAAAACGACCATAAAACAAAAATACAATAAAAATAAATACAATTGTAATGATAAAAAATGATGACTAATGATGAAATTAGGGATGGTTTGGAGCATTTTGTGCTGATTTTCTGATGCAAAAGGAGTGGGTGGAGTGGTTTTTTTGTGCAGTGAAAAGGGTTGCAGTGTGGTGGTTGGGCTACTAATTATTGCAGGCGGGTTGGTGGGCTGGTTTCACAAGTGGGCTGGCGTACAGGCGGGTTGGCAGCACGTGGGCTTCAGAATTTTGCAGGCTGAGCAGGTGGTTGTACGGGCTGGTAAGCAATGTAGCGGGCCGCTGGGCAGATGGGCTGGTGTGGCGCAGTGTAGCGGGCCAGGCGGGCCGGATCGCGAGCTGGGTCGCGCGGGTTGGAGAAGCAGGCGGGCTAGGCGACATGGATTTGGGTTGTCGCTTGGATTGCGCAGAAAATGGCTGCAGTTGGGCGTCGCCATGGATTTTGGGCTGGGCAATTTTTCTAGGCTGCATAATAAAAATGGGCTCATAAGAATTTGGGCTTGCAAAAATAAATATTACTTAATTTATATAATTCAATCTAATTTCGTCCATAATTTTTTCGTTATAATTCCGATTGGGGCGATTCTTTAGCCAAAATGTTCCAAATTACAAGTTTTATTTATTTAAACAAAAATAGCACAAAATAAATTATTTTATCTAATTATTTATTATTTTAATATTAAAAGTCAAGTATAAAGGGTATAAAATAATGCTTATTTGAGGACCTATCAAATACCCCCACACTTGAATTGTGCTAGTCCTTAACAAATACTAAAATTAAATTACTAATTCAAAACAAGTAAACCCTTAACCATTAGTCTCAATACTTCGTGATTATCATGACATAAAAGATTTTCACTTAAAGCATTTAAACATATGGAATTCAAGAGTTAATACATTGTAACAAAATGTTTTAACAAGTAAGATAATGACTGAATATGATGAAATGGATCTCAACATGAATAAAACAAGTATGAATCAACTCACAAGGATATGCACTCATAAATTCACTCAATTTTGTATGGGTTTGTGTTTGCACTTAAAGTATGTGAGAAAAATGCTCACATAATAGAAATGAAATACTTTTACAAAATCTCAAACAAACACCTCAAGATAAAAAAAAAAACATACTTGCACAAATGAACCAAAAACATAAGCTTACTCAAGTGATTGACTCCACTAATCAAAATTTACCATCTTAAGGATCATAAGGTCTTTACGAAGGTTGTAATGGGGCTAAGTTTAGAGGCAAGGAATATATAGGACAAGTGGTGCTCAAATTCGTTCCAAGACTCAAAAGATTCCTCAAACTAACTCGAAATCCGTATGAAATTTATCCGGATTAAATCACACGATTAAAATTTCGGGTATTTTTCAGTAGCCAGTTATGACACGTTTAATAAAATTGTGAATTTTCGAGTCAATATGTTAACCCGTATAATCACCTATTAACTTGTTAAATAAACGAGTAGATTTTAGATTAACTTGTTAACATATATAATGATTTGTAACCCATTTATAAATGTGTTAATCACTAACCTATATTATCACTTTTAATTGGTTTGAAAAAATCAATCGAAAAATTGTATCATGCCCGAACCTTATCCAAAAAAACCAAATCAGAAAAAGAAAACCGAACCAAATCGAGCCAAAATCGGTTCGATTTTGATTTCCAAGTACTCATAACTAGACCAAACTGAACTGATTCAGATCGCTAATTCTATGTCAAAACGGTGCTGTTTTGGAGTCCTTATTCCATATTTTCAAAGTGTCCTCCTTCAGTCTTCCTCAATCCTTACTTCGTCACTCGTTCTCAATTCTCCACAGCCTTCACTCACACCTTCCAGCCTTCACTCGTTCTCAATCCTGCTTAGCCTTCACTCCTCAATCTCCCTCTCTCACTCGCACCTCGCTGCCTCCCTCAACCCCAACATCTATCTCTTCCTTATCCTCTAGCTCAGCTTTTCATGGCTCATGTACCAAATTGAGAGATCAAGTGAAAGTCTATTTCCCTCGATCTATCCATAACAATCTATCTATTTCTCTTCCTCGATCTCTCCATCATGGTTTTTTCATCAATATCTCCCTTGATCTCTCGGTCACAATGACCTTTCTCTCGCTCTCTCCCCCTCTATGTCTCTGTCTCCCTCAACCTCCGTCCGTCTCCATCTTCGACTTCATCTCGAATGAACGAGATTTGAAAACCATGATTCGTCTCAACAATAGAAAAAAAACGGCTAAATCGGTCCAAAACATTCATAATGGTTTTGGAGTTGGGAACCGAACCAAACCGAAATTGTTCCTCAACCAGTTCAATTTTGATTTGGACAAAAAAAAATCGAATTGAAAACCGATTAACAATCCTAACTCGTATATTTATTCATTTACCTACCTCATAATACATATTAAATTTTATAGTTTAAATATGTTAAATTAGTTAAACAGATTAAACATATCATAAGTTAATTGAATTTCAAATACAACCTATTTATTAAATAATTTATACGAATTATACAGGTTATTTGATTCATTAACAGGTCGAGTTCGAATTAGATATTCTTGATACGATTATTAAATAGGTTAAGTTCAAATTAAATATATTTAAATAAAACAGAATTCATAACACAACACAAACATGATAAAACACGATCTATTGCCAACCCTAATCCCATGGACAATGGCTTTTGCATTTTCCCTTTCATTTTATTAACTATTTGGTTCCTCTCTCAAAAAAATAAAAAATTAGTTCTTGGATACTCTTTGCAAAAGGATAATTTGGAGTCTGTTAGGAATTTGGAGCTTAGCAAGCATTTAGAGTTTTTTAGAGCTTAGCTGGGATCAACCTCAAGTTGCATATCCCTCAAAAGTTTCACCACCATAACTTCAAATGTTGTAACTAAAATTACAGGGCAAATCCACAATGCAACATATAATTTATCACACATTTCTACGAATAACATGAAGAATTTCTCCCTTGTACCAAATATATGGTAATTCATCATTGCAGCTTCTGAGTTCAGCCCAAGTAGCCTGATTACACTTTGTGTACCATGTGGCCATGGCAATATATTCTGTCCTTCCCTGACCAATAACCATGCTAAGCTCTCCAAATTTCTGTCCTTCCCTGGCCATATATAGTTTTCACAACTGTTCTTTTAATGCAGATTCCATCACCGTTGTATGACACAAGCTACAAAGGTGAGACGGCCACAATAATCAATCTAACTACTCTCTGTTCACAAGCGTGAGAACAGAAGGTGAGAGGGCCACGGATCCAACTTCATTCTATGGTCGTTTAAGTTTTATAGTTCACCATGTATATTGCAACAATAGTAACGATGGCACCACCTAATTGCAAGGGTGAGAATGTCTCACCAAGATATAGAAACCTGCAATTAGATTCAGATGAGGCACATCTAGCAGGAATGAAAAATAGAAGAGAAACCCATCAACCATTAATAGCAGGCGTCATTAACTTTATGAATTCCCTAAAGTCTGCTTTCTTGTTAAACTACACTAAAACAGCCGATAGCACATCAGGTCTATTTATTTGTTTTCCTTTTTCTGTGTGGTTGAATGATCTTACCCAAATATCGAAGCAAACATTGGAGTAAGAAAGGTAAGGGAGCTGAGCTGTGTCAGGCTACCTGAAATCCAATTAGAAATAGCTTCTCAATTCCACAGGAAGAGAATATCAACTTTACAAAGTATAGTGTGAATCAAGTTAGGTAAGGCAGAACAAATAGCTCTGGAATGAAATGCAATGCGACTGTAAACATCTTTAAGCATAAGAAAAGCTGAATCACAAGGTCTGAAAATAAATACTGTAACTTATGACCAAAATGAAATGAAAATGTAAATTGTAATAAAAAGTTGGGGCACACCTTTTGTTGCACTGTAGAAGTATACACCATAGCTGATGGCACTTCCAAAAATGGATGTATAAAGGAGTGCCAACGTATCATTTGCTGTGACATCCATTAGATTCCCGCTGACAGCATTTTCATGATTAAGAACGGAGATTATAACAAGCGGTAGCCCACCAATAACCATGTGCTGCAACCAAAAAACGCACACACCAATTTTTTATGAATTCAAACAATGCATTGCTGAATGTACCAGCGCAGCAGCGCACACACTAGGAAATGTCCTCTGAAGTATAAAGAAAATAAATTACTCTGGCTTGTGTATTAACTTCCATTTTCTTGAGAAGAATTACTAAAACTACCCTTGAGTTCATATTCTTTAACACTCTGTAATACACCCAGAGTCTCATAATGGAAGTTGACAAAGATGTGATTCACAAAATGCACCCCTCCCATTATAGAACCATTTTCTTTTTTTTCAGTATTTAGAAGGTCAAGAGCATGATTACTGGATAAGTGAAACTCAAAATAATTGTTTAGCTTCTTTCACCTGAACAACAGCAGAAGTTGACAAAGATGTGATACACCAAAGGTACCCTCTCATTAAAGAGCCATTTTTTCCTCCATCACTCTTCACAAGGTCAATATAATGATTGTTGGAGAATGAAACTAAAAAATAGCAGAATTTTTTTTTTTGATACAATTATATTAGGGGAGAAGGATTATAATATAAACATTTAGTATCAACTTCGCCCTTTATGAGAGTCGAATCTAAGACCTCTCACATAAATGTTTCAAGTTTGGATCATAACAAAAGAAGTAAAAAAAAAAATGGTTGTCATTTCTATTACTTTTATGGTTAAAAACAGTCGTAGAGAATCTAGCAAAAATACGGTTGACTTAACTTTGCTAAGTTGGTTTCCTTGGCTGAATGTAAACTTTGAAATGAAGGGAAGAGAGATATATTTTCAGTTAATAGTTTCAATCCACGAGGTACTTTGTTTTTGGCAAGTGTCTGATAATAAATAAAGCAGCAGATAGAGAGAAACAGGGTTGAAATTTTCTAGCATTTTCTTTTTGAAATATTGATTACTTTTAATTTCCCAATTTTATACACTGAAGAAGGTAAGAATGCTCAAAATATCCATCAAAATTTTAAACTTTAATAAACAATTCCAAGATAAACCATGAAATAATGACAGTAATAATAATTATCAAGTGAGCTGATACCGCCTACCCATCCAGTTGCCATAACCGAATCAGAGTACTTGGAGACCCAGCGGACCATGACTGTGCCAACTGCCATGCTCTGAGCTGCCAGAAGCATCCACCACTCCCCACTTTGCCACAAGGAAAAATTACTTCCATTAAAATCAAGCGAGGGCGCCTGTTGAATAAAGCTTAGAAATTAGGTTTCCAGTCACAAATTTGGTTAATCACTACGATATTTGCTTTCAAATTTGAATTCTGGGCATACTCAAAACCTAAAATCGAGTTGCAAAGGATATTCTATTCCTAGATAATCAGCCCTGAAAATAATGGGATCAAAGGTAAATTTAGAGGTGCTGACAGAACATTCTGTAGAGAGAAAAACATATTGTTGTGTTGACAAGTGACTTAAGAAAACTTTTTAATGGATGAACATATTCATGTCAAGACTAAACTTTTAAATAATTTTCCCTATCTGTTCCTAGTTTCAGTTCATTCATAAGTTATATGATGTGTGCATGCACGCACAGAGAAATACACACAGAGACACACACAAACATACACAAACACACGTATATATACACACACACAAAGACGCACACAAATATATACATCGTTAGGATCAAGGGACGTAACAATTTGAACACACATGAAAAGACACCTTGCTAGCCATTAGATTAAATGGCATTCAATGGTCAAGATTGAATCCAGAATAATTATCAATTTCCTTAAAAAATTAATTAAGAGATATTGAACTTAGAGAACTCAGGACAAAACCTCAGCGAACCAGATGATACCTTTTGTGATATCATTTAAGAAGACAAACAAACTCAAAGCCCCAAGAACATAAGCAAGAAGATATCAACAACAATGTGGTTCAGCTACGTTCCTACACCAACAGGGCAGTAACAACAAAACTCCACTATAGGTACGACAAATAATCTTTACCTACCCTCTAGATCTCTAGAATCAAGGCTAGAACAAGAAACTAGGAAACACTCTTTATCTCTCTCATACACTTTCCCCTATGAAGATTCTGTTGGTAACCACCATTTTCCTTTCTTGCTAGTTGATTAGACACTTTCAAACTAGCACAGCAGCTGCTTTATATAGCAGCAATAAAAGCCTTCAATTATATCTCTAAGAATATTATTCCTGATAGACTTAGGTATATCATCATGGTGGAAGAACACAAGCACCCTCAAAAAACAAATCCTAAATACACCTCTAACATTTTAAGAGAACTCTAAAATGTAAAACCATCCTACAGCAACTCCCTAATTTAATATTATTAAATTAGAATATAGAGATCCCTAAGGGCTGGAGAAAAGAGGGCCATAATGGCCCAGAACCTGAGTTTTACCCAAGAACTCTCCTATACACCCCCTCTATAGTTCTAACAAAGTCCTCTGTTTATCTCCAACCAAACTACCCACAAGTCAGCTGGCACTGCAAAATTCCAAAATATTCTTGCCTTCATACCGCCACCGAAAGAGTGAAAGACATATATATGCTGCGAGGTACAACAACAAAGTATCACTACCATGATAACATCCGGCTAGCTACTCATCACAAATAAACCAAATAAATAACAAACAGCTACTGCATCTCTTTTTCTAACTACAGCAAGTGGCTGCCCTGGCTGCTGCCAAGTCATGGAAGCCATGAAAATCCAATGTTTGTATTTTCCGGCAAATGATGAGGTTCCTAAGTCTATTATGAATAATAGTCATAGAAGATAAAAATTCTATTCCCAACAGGAGTTTGTTTTCTCAATTGGAAAGATAGTCAAAATCCAATTAGGATAGAATTCTTAATTGAAGGCCATTATTGTGGCTATAAAAAGGGGTTACTGCACTGATTTGAGGGGGCCTAATCAGCTAGCAAGAAAGGAAAATAGTGTTATACCACCCAAGGTGTTGAGTGAGAGAATATCGATAGGGCAAAGTTTGTAAGGGAGAGAAGACAAGAGATAAGAGTGCACCGCTAGCTCATCAAGCCTTGAGCTCTTCCTTTGCACCGCTAGCTGATGAATTTTTGCTTTGGTTACATTGGGAATCAATCCCGGACCTACTCTAATCCTAATCCATTACCTCAACTTCTCTCACAACTTAAGCTAAGAGCCTAACCCCAATGGGTTGATGAATTTTTGTTTCTGTTTTTTGTTATTTCTAGTTGTTCATCAAGCCTTGAGCTCTTCCTTTGCACCGCTAGCTGATGAATTTTTGCTTTGGTTACATTGGGAATCAATCCCGGACCTACTTTAATCCTAATACATCCTCAACTTCTCTCACAACTTAAGCTAAGAGCCTAACCCCAATGGGTTGATGAATTTTTGTTTCTGTTTTTTGTTATTTCTAGTTGTCCATCAAGCCTTGAGCTCTTCCTTTGCACCGCTAGCTGATGAATTTTTGCTTTGGTTACATTGGGAATCAATCCCGGACCTACTCTATCCTAATCCATTACCTCACTTTCTCTCACAACTTAAGCTAAGAGCCTAACACCAAAGGTTTACTTTAATCCCCCTCAAATTGTGTTATACTATTATTGGTATAGTGTTAATTTTATTGTTGTTGCCCCATAGAGGCACATAGCCGAACCATGTTAATTATTAGTGTTGTTTATCTTCTTACTTATTTTCTTCGGTTTACAAAGTTTGTTTGTGTTTCCCATTCTTAAACAAAATCACAACACAGTGCAGAGATGGGAAGGCAAATTTAATATTAAAATTCTTATTGAAAAGGGAAGGATGGGTGAACAAAATGGGAGTGTAATAGAAGCAAATTCTTAAATAGAGATAAAGCAAGAACATGATACATAAACATTAGACCTACTTCAGGGAAGGAAGAGCTCAAGATAACTACTAGAAGTACCAATTCAGGGAAGTCTTATAATCAAAACAGTGCCAGATTAATAATGCAACACAAAGAATTCTAAGAAGATAAGGGAAGAACCTTAAACATGTTTGGGAAACCATTTTTGCTTAAAATGAATACGACTCTTTCCCAACCAAATAAAAGTTGAGAGTTCACATGTAGATAGTCGCCACTTCAAGTTGTGAATTCAAGATTTGGAATTGGCTAGAATAATCAAACCTAGAATACCCAGATTAAAAAGCATTGGCTAGAATAAAACTGACAACGTCACCCGAAGAAAAGGTTTACTTACCTCAAGCAGTAAAAGCCCAATGACACCAAGAACAAGCCCTGTAGCTCCAAGGAACCCAATGGACTCACCAAATAAGAAGGCCGCAAGAATAGCAACCGTCAAAGGTTGTGAATCAATTATGACCTGCAATGATCACGAATTTAGTAACTTGGAGGATAATTAGAAATGCGTCGCCATATTTGTATAAATTAGGAAACTTACACTGCCCAAACCAGCAGATGTCCTCTGCAAACCTTGAGCAAGAAATCCTTGAAAACAAGCGGCATCGACGAGCGCAAACAAGGTAATAGATAGCCAAGCAGTGAATCCAGATGGAAAGGGGCGGCCTCGGGAGGCGGCAAAAGTAATAAGGAGAAGGCCAGCAGGAATTAGACGGAAGGCTGCGACGAAAAAAGGGCCGGCCCTTGGCATAACCTCCTTCATGGCCACCATAGAGGTACCCCAAAAGAAGAAGGGAGAGACCAATACTGCCCATTCTTGCAGTGGTTTTATCAATTCCAGTCCAACACCAACAGTCGTCTGTTGTTGAGTTTCCTCGGAAGAGACCACGCATTCCACGTCCTGGCCTGTTGCCATACAATCAATGGCAGGCGACGATGAATCTTGGAGCTCGGTGTCAATTGAATCAGTATCAGGACCAGGGGAGCAATTGGCGATCAAATTAACGGACTTGTGATGCCAGTTGTTATTGTTGTTGAGGTGGGGTACTGGTTTTCCATTATTTTGAGAAATAGGAACGCAGGTAGAATATGGAATTGGAAGTCTAAAGGGCAATGGTTTTGCTTTTCTTGGGCCCCTATTTGGTTTTCTCATACCATTGACGCAATAGCGACTCGGCCACGGAATAGCAACAGATACAGGATCGTAATATCGATTATAGCAGCCGCAGTGGCAGCGAGAAAAGGCTGAAGATGAGGATAACCAACCCATTTTTTCCAATGACTTTCCACCAGCCTCATCCACCGAAACTAGTCATCGACTACCACATTAGTTTTGTTATAGTGCTGACCACTCGTCTACGGTCTATCACCGAAACCTCTTCAAGGGTTTGATATCCGATCCATATTTTTAAAAAGTTACACATTTGTAGATTTTGGTAAATTTTGGAACAGTTCTTTAAAATCTTACACGTTCTTGAAAACAAAAAAATAATACCAGGCTTCAAGTTATTTGACTGATTTTTTTAGGTATTTTGACTGATTTAAAGGAGATTTTAATTTGTTAGATATTTTGACTGATTTGAATACACTTTGATCTCGGTTTATTTTTTATAGATTTTCGTAATTTCAAATTATCGCAAAATTGCATCCCCAACAAATATTTTTTTTGTTACTAAAAAGAATTATAAAGAAAATCCCCTAGCACAACTACCATCAATAAAATTAAAAAGTTAAGTTTCTTTCACCGGAAGAGTGAACTCAAAATAAGTATTTTTGATAGTTATGATCCAATTTCACAAGAGACATGAATGATAAAATTAGCTATCTTGTAAATTGGTTTGAAAGAAATGAAGTTGAATCTTATAGCAGGGTATTTAATATGATCATTATAGTAAGTAATCTCTGAGGAATAGAAATATGGTCATTGACACCATAAATTCGATCATGTTCTAGAATGCCGCATGAAACCGTCCTTTCATCTTCCGTCTAATTCTCTATCAAATTAAAGGCAAAATTGTAACTTCTCCCTCAACTTTCATTTTTCCCCACGGGACCCGAATGCACCCCACCTTCCTAACTCAACCTCGGCCCTTGTGGGCTCTGCCTCAATCTTTACGACCGTGTGCAGAGTTGATGTATGTTCTGGCGATCTAGACGTTGCATCTGCAGTGGCACGTCACTCCATCTTATCCAACACTTGCCCCAATTTTTTCACCAGAAACACCATTGTTGTTGCCATGTACCATGCCAAGAGGTACATAACATTGTTTCGTATAGAAAGAAGAAGAATGCCTGAGACAAGTTTGGCCCTTTAATTTTACAGAGAATTGTGATATTAGATGGAAAAAGGCCAAGGTAAGATGAAAATGGGGTTTTAGGAAGCATCCTGGCACAAAATTGAGTGTACCATGCATTTTGAAATGCAAATTCATGATATGTAAATGGGGTTTTAAGAAGAAAAATGCCTGAGACAAGTTTGGCCCTTTAATCAAATGTTACATTTTAAAAAATTCATGATATGTAAATGCAAATTTTGAAAAGTAAAATAGAATTCTAAAATTTAGTGTAAGATGCAAAATATTAAAGAGTACTTTTTTATAATAACAAATAAAAAATATTGAAAATATTTGATTGCACACAAAAAAAATTGTTAAAAGAAAATAATGATATTTGAACACTTCTTACAATGAAAAGCATGAAGGGTGATAAATTTATCAATAATAAAATGTGTATAAAAATATTTTGACTAAACCTGGTAATGCTAATTGTGCGTAAAAATCTTTGGACCGGGTCTTCCATGACCACGACACATGCGGTGAAATACCTCTCAAAAATGAAACTAAATAACGGGTACAGTTTTACCAATAAATTTTGGGGAAAAAAAAAATCTGTTGAAGTTTTCTTCAGGTAGAGACTTAGACCTCGTTTGGTATGCCGTACTGTACTGACTATTTCAATCGAATAGACTAATTTGTCCACCGGATAAACTGCTTATTTAGTCGGGCGTTTGGTACTTTTCCAGATTAGAATGCCGACTATATTATACTGACCGGATTATATTATAGTAATTGACGAAATACTTATATCTTAAATATTAATTATATATGTCATTATTTTTATTATTATTTATTTTAATAATGATTATTATTACTATTTATTATATTTTTATTAATTAATTAATTTTAATTTTATCATTATTATTTATTAAAATATCATTAATTATTAATTATTAATTTATTACTTTATTACTTTTTATTATTAATATTTACTAAATTAATATTTTATTTTTATTATATTACTATTTATTATTATTATTATTATTATATTTTACAAGATTACTAGTTATCCGACTATTTAATACGGACAATTTCGAACGTATTATTTTAGCGTGTCTGGACCGTATAAAAATATTCAACCGTATTAACTTATACGGTGACTAATTAATACGACTGGTACCAAACACAGATTTCAGATTGTTTAGCCTATCCGGAGTGTAATACGGCATACCAAACACACCCTAAAGAAATATAAATTTGGCACACGAAATTGACACATCACCCAAAATTTGGTGCCACGATCACTTTTATTATATTGTAAAATTGAGGTTATATCCTTATTATTATAAAATTAAAATAGGTATAATTTAGTCTTGTAAGACTCCATAAAAAAATTTCATACAAAAATGTCCTTAGTTAATGAAATTTTAAAAAACGATAATCAACAAAATATGGACAGGTTGGTAAAATTGAATATTTTAAACTAAATGCGAAAAGAAAAATATTTTAGTGGGTGAAATAGGTTTTTTTTTCAAAATTTTTTCTAGGGTAGTTAGTTTCTCCACGCCTATCTTTTTATTTATTTATTTTCGTTTTATTTCATTTTTCGAGAAAAAAATAAAAATTAACACACACCCGAGCGTTACAAAAAGCTTCGAAATCCTATTGATGATAATTAAAAATCTATATAAGTATACATATAAGCAAAATTTATCAACACAAATTATTATAAAAATTCCTATAATAGTAAAAGTTAAGAACAAAAAGATTATGATTTCATCTACTAGTTAACTAATCAAGAAAACTAATCGACTCTATTTCACCATTGCAATAATATACATATAAAAAAACACTTTTACCCAATTAAATCAAACATTCAATATCAACAATTAGTAAAAAAAAACACTTATTTATATTTCAAACAAGTAATAGATCATTTTAAAGCTAAATTAGACTGAACTAATTAAATGTAGTTGTTTTGACAAAAAAAAATTAAATTTCACTGAATTAAATTCATAATTTTAAAAGATCTAACCTTGACATGAATCTATATATCTCTTAGCTAAAATTTTCCTCCATCGAATTTAAATCAGATGGCAGTTGTATTTAGACCCATTAGATTATATTCAAGAAGAAACAATAGTGAATTAAAAATAATTGAGAATTCTGACATTGAGATAATATTAACAAATCAAAACAGAAAACTTATTCTATTAAGAAATAAATCAGAACAAATTATGACTCTTAATATATAAATTTTTTATTATAGCTCTTATTTTACATCGGCTAAATTTCTTTTGTATTAATTAATAAATACCTATTATTTTAATAGGCTCAATACCGTGCCACAGCACAGAGTAGCGTTTATGAAGGCTCCGCCTTGGTTCCGAATGAACTAAACAATATGGTGTAACATATATTAAGAGCAGTTTTTTAAGGGGTTTTGCTCTCTTAGAATATTTTTCCTTTCCTTTTTGCATCAGAACTTTTTTTATATAACATATATTAATAACCCAACATGGGCCACGTGTAAGATTATAGTCATCATCAACCTAACCTGCCACTTCTTTCTTAGATTATTCTTAAAAAAAAAAAATTTGAAACTGTCTAAATCTGACTTGTTTTCATACCGGCGATCCCAACTACTCTCGCACGCATATGATGACCCCTTGAATGTTAATGGGGCTTTTTTTCATTTTAGAAATGATCTTGCATGTGAAGGTTTTTCTCAACGGGAAAACAAAACTTAGCCATCTAAACTTGGGGATTGCATAATACTAACTTTTAGTACAACTGTACAATGAAATTATTAGTACTCAAACATTTTAACAAATTAAGTAATAAGCATGTCTAAGTTAATTTTTTTTAATAAAGGTATCGTTGAAAGAAATTACATATATTATATATACTGAATATTATTTTTATTAATTATGATTTGAGAATGTCCACTATAACATGTTAAAGAATAATACCATTAAATTTCTGTACTAGTAATTTGAAAGTTTTTATTCAATTATTTTGTTGGATGAAAAGAATTAATATTTAGGTATAAAATAAAATCTTCCATGAACAAATATGATCATATTCATACGATTACCTTCTCCAAAAGTAGAAAATGATTGATGGGTGTTCTAAATTTAAATTGCTCACACCTATGGAGTTGATTTAATCAAACGCGTCATGAAAAACAAGAAAGAAGGTTCCGAAGTGCATAAAGTCGCACATGTTTGGTTTGGTGTGTTGAATATTATAGATGAGGGAGGGGAGCAGGCGCGCAAATGTCAGAGCTCCCCTTCTCCAAAATCTAGCCTCAGAGTCAAAAAAGGAAGCTTGAACCGTGTGATTGATATATTATTGCCTACGACTCCTACTTTTCTCTTTATTCCCTTTCGCTTTGTGCTCTTTGCCGTTACCTTCCAAGTATTTGTAGGCTGCCTAATGCTGGCCTCTATATATATATATGACATTATCAAAACAGATGTATTCGTTTATTAACACAAGCTAGTATATTGCAGAAGAAAGACATAACACTACAATATATTAATTGATTTGATCAATAATATTGATGATGGCAGATCACCAAAAAATCCATCCAGTAGTAGTTGACGATCATCAAGATGTTGAGGCAGGTGCACGGCGGGCAGCAGCCGAGGTACCTTTGGTACCAAAAGGTGCTTCTAAATCGGATGATAAAGCAGGTGATCATCCAGCTGAATATCCCCCGTTACAACGGAGGACCCTTCCAGTGGTGCACTCCCCACCACCCGTTCCCAAGAGAAGAAGTTGTTGCCGTAGGTGCCTGTGTTGGACTGTATGCCTTCTATTGCTTCAAATCGTTGTCATCGGCATCACTGGAGGAATTATATACCTTGTGTTCCGGCCAAAGCTTCCAAAGTACTCGGTGGACAAATTGCAAATAACGCAGTTCAATCTGAACGCTGATCAGAGCTTGTCTGCTACTTTCGACGTAAGCATAACTGCCCGAAACCCCAATAAGAAGATCGGCATATACTATGAAGGAGGCAGCCGTTTGAGTGTGTATTACACAGGCACTAAGCTTTGCCAAGGAGGTTTGCCAAAATTCTACCAGGGTCACCGCAACACCACTCAACTTGTAGTTCCGCTGAGCGGACAAAACCCAGATGCAAGCGGCCTGCTCACCACTCTCCAACAACAGCAGCAGCAGACGGGCAATGTACCGCTCACTCTGAGGGTTAGGCAACCTGTAAGGATCAAGCTCGGTAGCCTCAAGCTTCCCAAGGTCAAATTCGTCGTCAGGTGCAGGTTGTTGGTGGACAGTCTCTCCCAGAATAATGATATTAGAATTCAAAGCAGTAGCTGTAAGTTCAGGGGGCTTAGGCTATAAATTATTTTTACACTTTTCCACACACTATTCTTTTAATAAATAAATTACTTACTAGTTACTACCCTATATAGGCTAGGCTCAGCTCAGCTCATATTTCCTTACCTCCATTGTTAAAGAATTTTCCTACATTTGCAATACTCTCTTTCAAGGTAGAGCATCTAGGATCATTCTATTTATTATATTATATGTATATGCACACATACATTTATATATATATATATAGTTACATCTTTTTAATTCGGGTGTGAAATGGGATGTCCATTTTGTTCTTTTGTGAACATATATTAATTATTATCGTAATAAAAAAAATATCAATATGAAATTCATACATTTTCAACTTCAATGATGTCCATATGTCGATCATTTACATCAAATTTATGATAGTTTTTCAAATTTAGTCGTAATTTTCCGTGGCAACTTGTTATGGACAATACTTGCATCACATTCGTAATATCAATTCAATTTATTGAATTATTTGTATACATTTATCATAACCGAATCCGTTTAATTCTTAGATTATCATTTTAAGATCATTTATACAAAAAATCAATCAAAGTAGAAATCATTTAGTCATTCATATGTCTAGAATAAATGAATGGTTGATCATGATGATCTTTATTATTACTAATATTAATGATTTATTTGATATATAAGAATGACTAAAGAACCTTCAAAATTGTTGATTTGTTTTTTTAATTTTTATGGAGATGATCTTGAATTAGGATTTGAATGGTTTCGATTATGATATATGTATGCGAATTAATCAATATAACGAAAAGGTGATATAAGAAAGTACTAACGAGGTGAGATGTAAGTATTATCCTTAAAAGTTATCCAATTCAATTCCCTTAAAAATATTAGGGTTAAAAAAATATAAATTTTCTCCTATATATAGTACTATCTAATACCTCTACAATGAAAGTGCATCAATTTTACATTTGAAATATACAAATTTGAAAAATTATCCAATCTAATCTTTCTCGCTAGATGTGGTTCTTATAGTGAGTCACATTGCATGATTGTAACTTTTTTCATTAGTTCCTTAATCCATTAATTTCTTCCCATTAAGACCTAAAAATCTACATCCTATCATTAAGACCGATATCATCATACTCTTATCCGTATTGGCGCATCATAGCCAGACACCAAAACCTAAACCCTAAACCCTACAGCCCAAAACAGTAGAATTTAGATTCAAATTAATTGTTCATGACGACCATGCTTTGTCATCCTTTTCCTCCTTAACATGGATACTCCGCAACTTCAAGGTACTACTGGACTTTTTGGTCAATAGGGTACTACTAGATAGTTAGGAACTAGTCGCTAAGTTACTAATTGGTTTTGTTGTAGAAAGAAGAAGATTTTAATCTTAGAATTGAAATTGATAACGATGACCAGGAAGACCGTCGTGGTGGTGCAAAAGGGAGGTGAGGGGGCGTGCTTGTCTTAAGTATATATTTATTTATTTTTTTCCTCTTTCAGATTTTGCCAGGTGTTTTGAATGTCTAATGGTAAATCGATCTTGGTCCTTCAAAAAACTCTGCGGGTTCTTAAATGCTTTCTGGGTTTAAATCGAAAACTTAACATTTTTCTAGGTAAACCAAAAAAAAAAACATATTTATCATATACAGAAGCACCTTAAATGGAAGAGCAAAAATGCAAGAACAAGGACGCAGAGTTTGACACTTCCGGTAGAGCCGCATCATCAGCAAGCACATACCATTCGCCGGATGGGCAAAAATAGCCATGGGCTTGTGTACCCATGATATTAACTACATGGGTAAACAAATTAACAGGTAATGTTTTACCCATCACAAATAAGGTAGGGTAAGGGTAAACCCACTGGGTACCCTTAACCCGCAAAACTAAAAAACACATGTTAAGCTCCAGGCGTCCTTCACCTTACTGTGCAAAATACCCGCCATACTCTTTAGCATAATCTTTCACGTGGCTCACCATGTTGTAAATCCGGCTCCTGGTGTAATCGACCCGATTCGAACCGAGCGGGTGCATTCCATTGAAATACTTGTACATCCAAGACGAACCGACGATGGCGGCGGCACCGAATCCACACATGCAGACGAAGCTACTGATGGTTAGGAAAAGGAAGGCGCCGACAGGGACCCATATGGGGCTGGAGATGAGGATGATGGGCATGAATAAGATTATGCTGATAATTGTGGCGGTGACACTGATGCCGGTGAGGAGGAGAATGACGCCGGAGATAAGGAGGGTCAGGAAACCTTTTCCGATGAGCTGAGTTGAGTTGGGGGCATGACCCTGAAGGATTCATCGGTTTGCGGTTTTTTGTTTTTGGAGGTGGGTGGCGGAGGGCCAGAGAGAGGGGAGAGAGAAAGTAAAAATAAAAACCACATGCTTCATAATTTTCTATCTCCAATAAAAATCTTGAGGGTGTTAATGTTTTTTTTAACGACGTTAATGTTTTTTATAACAACGTTAATGTTTTTGTTCTTTTTTTTTTGTCAAAATATTTTTGTTCGAATGTAATTTTCTATCATTTGATAAAAAGTAAAAATAAAAATCACATGCTTTATAATTTTCCAAAATGTTCTAATATGGGCAAATGATATTATACTAATACGTGCAAAAATATAATTAAATAAATAAATATATCTCTATTATTATAAAGATAAACAGTGAGAAGATTTTACGAAAAATTTCAAACGAAATATCCTTCGACTAATAACCTTTTAAAAAAATAAAAAAATAGTAAAATTATTAATATTAAATTCATAAATTAAAAAAAAAATAGTTGGTGGAAGAATTAGGGAGTAAAAAAAAGGTAATGATCCCTCCAATTTTAGTTTGCTTTTTAATTTATTCTTAAAAATAAAAAGTAAATTTGTATGAGTATCCATTATGGTAAAATTTGGATAAACCCTTAAAAATTGAGAATGAATTTAAATAGGTATGTTATCCATATTCATATAAAAAAAAACACTCATTTGGTCACAGCAATAACAATTTTGATATCAACAAAAACATAAAATATAGCAAGTTAATGCACCGCCGACCAACAAGCATATAACACTTGACTTTTGATTCTCATTTTGAAGCAATGCTTGCCAGAATTATGAATGGCTGCTGAACACAATTAGTTGTTTGTTGCTAGCCAAGTAGCCATGCTGATGTGACAGTTTTACCTGCAAATTCCATGATTGTTTGAACTATACTCCATTAAGATCTTTAATATCTTTTTCCACTTTTCTTGTAACAGAGGCTTGGCACACTGTTTTGGACAACTAAATTGCATTAAAAGAAAGAACCAAAGAGGTTCGGGGGATAGCCTGAAAACGCAACACAGAAACCATCATAACTACACGTGGAAGAGAAAACAAAGGCCAAACCAGCGAGAGTCAAACAAAACACAGCCAAACCAGCAACAGAGTCGAACAAAGCACAGAACCTAAGTACACGCTATTGTGACAGTTTTACCTGCAGATTCTCTAAGATTGTTTTTTTTTTGGGTAGGTCAATAGTATCATTAAAAAAATATAGAACTACAAGTTTACAAGGGTATTCCCCAAAAAAGGCAAGAAACTTAAAGTGCACCCGCAATTGAATTCATAAAGAAACATACAAAGCTTAAAGTATTTCAACTTACATTTTTGAATGACAATTAAATCTGTGTAATAGCATCATTGCCTCTAATAACCATGGTTCAAATTTGTGCAAGATTAGTGCATTCAGTCCACTGGATGAATTGGTGAACGAAAATCCCATACGGAGTTTGAACAGTGTACTCACTGGTGCCAGTTAATCCAGCCTAAAGTGCATACTCGTAGACACAAAATACATACATAACTAGCATAGAAACTGACGATAACTTTTTACCTTCAGTTTCTTCCAGTCTAGGAGTTCTTATTAATCATGACTAAGAATCCTACGAAGCGAACCAGCTACTCCACGGCGATGAACCCTATGTCATTGAAACAGATTGTAAGTTGTCAAGAATATCCTCTTCTAGTTTAGGAAAAATAGAAGAAAAAGAGAAGCTTACTCCTTTTTATTAAATAATTCTTCCGAAATGGCTTCAATTTGCTTTCTCCTTTTCTCGTCTTTCAATGACTCTACCATTTCCTCACTCCCATAGTCAGAATCTCTATCATCAAGAAACAAAGAATAGATAATGGTGATGTTCTAAACACCATAAACAAAATTGGAGAGGCTTGGTAAAATGGATCTTACTTATATGGATACTTCAAGAATGGAATAAGCTTGTTGAAGCTATTCCCAGATTGAATATTTGCCTGCAGTTCCAAAAGAGAGGATCTTTCAAAATTCAAAATAGAAGACGGTTTTATTCAACTGTATTATACATCAGCATACTTGAAAACTGCACAACAAGAAGGATGTAATACATTTTTCTGTAAAAACATAAAAGGAGAACATTCAACTGCCTTTTTTTCAGATAAGCAAATACTAAAGGCATATGTTACACACAAAAATAGGGGGCATTGATTTACCTGCTTCATAAACCAAAAGAATTCAAACTATACAACATAAAATTTAACGATGTATTATGTCTCAGCAAACATAAACATAACCTGTAAAAGACTGGCACCAGAACCTCAACAAACATCAGGTTCATTCAAAAGCGAACATAAACAAGAGTTGATAATGCATTACCTCTTGACATGCCAAATTATAAATTCAAGGATGTGTCATAGATAACTGAGCAATATCCGTATGAAACTGAGAAAGAAACCATAACCTTTCTAAATCGTTTAAAATTTACAGCTCCGTTGTTTGCAGTAGTAACAGTGTTATAAGGTATGCTCGTATCTCGCACAATCAAAGCTTGGCTATAAATAATATCTGCAATTCCACTTTCAGATTCATCTAGCTTGCCCCTTATGTTTGATATGTCACTACTGCATCTAGAGCTCATGACATAGTTATCCTCGATTTTGGTAGCTGCATAAGTTAGGGAGGTTTCATGGGGGAAATTTTCAACAACCCCTCTGGTGCCAAAAGATGCAGTTGCTGGAACTGAAGTAACTATTTCTTCTGCATCAGAATCGGCTACCACGGTTTCATCTGTGGAGCATGAAGATGATACAACTACTGCAAAATAACACATTCAGTCACATTTGCTTGCAAAATAACTAAGACACGCACACATGTACTTGTCTCTTGCACTTTAATGACAAAGCAATAGTGTAGAGGTGATACAAAGGGAAAAATGAAGAAAAAAGAAAATCAGCAAAGAAGTTCTACTTCAGTGACACCTTCTGCTACAAATAACGTCAGAGTGAGGTAATCTAAAAGGACTTCCATTTAACTCAAAGGCATTTGACCCTCAAATCTTATTGACACTCAAAGTTGTAGTAACATTCTTTTGGAAAATGATATAAGGAAGTATGCAACTAGAGCAAAAACAGTATGGGGTCCTTGACTACATAAAGAACAAGAAAGGTTTTCTCGTTTGCCATATATAAATTACTTTGGGTTTGATATCTCTCTCTCGCTTTTTGGAAAAAAATTCATGAGTATCAAATGTGTAAAAGCTTTCTAAAGAATGCATTATGTAGATGAACCCCACCCCACCAACTCTAAAGCCTAAACCCTCCGAACTTTCACTAATAGAATGCAAAGTAATGTTTGGGTCAATCAGTTTGGCACATGTATCTAAAAGAGAAGAATTGGTACCGCAGGGTGACTTTAACATAGATAGATCCAGCCGTCCATTTAAAATAGCACATATTAAGATGGTCTCATTCACTCTTAAAATTGACCCAAGCTTACTGAACCAATCATCATTTGAGATTCCTTCCGGGATAACACATACGACACGATCATTTTCTCCACAATCTAAGCTCTGAAGAGAAATATACATTAAAAAAGATTCAGAAAATATGAATATCTATCAAGCAATTATCCATATGAAAGAAATTACAAAATTGGGTATTTTAAGGCATAAGTTATTTCAAGAGGGCAGAGCATGAAAGCAAGAGAGGGAAACAGAAGTCAGCTTTCTAGATTCTAAATACCAACTAAATGGTGGTGTTAATTATGAACCTAACCACAATTATGGCAAGGGCATTTCTTGATTCTATATGGTCTTGGAATGCAGCTTTATTAACTTGGCCAGAAAGTTACAGATATTAATTTCTTCAGTTAGACACTGAAAACTTCTTAATCTTCTAATTATCTTCCATAGAGATCAAAGCAGATAAATCTCTGAAAACTAGTTAACGTTTTAATATCTTTCATAGAGATCAAAGCAGATAAATCTCTGAAACTTCAAAAATCTAAAATGAACTGTGATATGCCAAGTGAAGTTCAATAACTGGAAAGTAACTGAACTCACCAAAACATTTAAGTGATTTTATATCAGGAGATTGTGACTGTGAAGTGTAAACTGACTATTGGAGCACATTCAAACCCATAGGTTTCATTTTTTATTATAAATTGCTTCACAAGATTCTAGAAATACTAAGTTTAAATGTCAACCAAATCCAAATGATTAACTTGGTGCAAAAAATTTATACAAAGTGAAATCCAAATCTCTCGTTTTAAATCCACCCATCCAAATGAAACCTTACTGGTTTCCAAACAAAATTTTGATATGTTATAACAGATTTAACATATGATAGATCATTGTGTACACCAATAAGACCACTCCTAAAGGATGTCAACCAACACTATAAGGACCAATGTATTAAAGATAGATATTCAAATCAATAGTGTTGATAATAAATGCACCTTTTATCTGAATATTTGCATTTGCACATGAAGAGCATTCATATGGAACTAAAATGAACACTAGTATAAACTTTCCATGATGTTCGTGTAAAAAGAAGGAGAAGATTTCGTGTAAATATGTAGAGATATCGTAAAACAGAGAATCTTACTGGGCGATTCATATTAAACCCATCACTGGAAAGAATCTTGGCACCACTCACTACCAGTAAGGACCGCAAGTGATCCATGAATTTGTACTGTAAAAGCACAGAAATACAATAGGTTAGCATATAGTGCAACCATATCAGTTCACAGGAAAAGAACTGAGCTTTCAAACATGAATCTATACTGTAAAGCACAAATAAATGTAAAACATAAACAGGTGAAGTTCATGTAGTCCCCCAGAGTTTAGTTTGTTCTAATTGAAACCATCAGGGTTTGATGTTTCATTAAGTATAACAACCCCTGCCGTTAGTGAATATTAGCAGACTATACGTTTTGACTAGATTTCAATGAGAATTGAACTAATTTACCCCACTAAAACTTAATTTCACAAGAACTTTTCTTTTTTAACAGATATCCATTTCCCTGAACCAAAAATAAACTTAGAATACAATCTAAAGAACAAACTAAATTAAATCTGTAAGAGAAAAACTGCAAAAACATAAATTTAACTATAAGAAAATGAAATCTGATGAAACAAAAATAATAAATAGAAGGTGGAGCCATCTGCGACACCAATCTTGTCACGTAGGAGCTGAAACCGGGGTCTTGATAAGGGCTTGGTGAGAGCATCAGCAAGCTGATCATCAGTGGCAACATGTGAGATAGTGAGAAGGCCACGGGAGACATGATCACGGACAAACTGAAAATCAATGTCCACGTGTTTCATACGAGAGTGTAGGGCTGGATTGACACAGTAGAAGGTGGTGCCAATGTTGTCACATGAGATATTGGGGCAGGCCGAGATGGAAAGGCCCAGTTCTTTGAGGAGGGACTGCACCCAAGTTAGTTCTGCTGCAGTTGCTGCAACTGCGCGATATTCAGCCTCTGTAGATGATCTGGAGACGGACTTTTGTTTCCGAGAGCTCCAGGAAATAAGGTTCCCACCTAGGTAGACTAGGTAAGCTGGGGTGGATTTTCGGTCATCTCGATCAGCAGCCCAATCAGCATCAGAGAAGGCAGCTAATGTGTTGAATGCATGAGTGACAGCACGAAGTTCATGGGTGGACTTCTTGTGGAGGTGAAGCCCGAAAAGGATGGTGCCCCGTAGGTAACGTAGAACCCGTTTTAGGGCTTGCCAGTGTAGGTCTGTAGGGGCATGCATGAACTGGGAGAGCTTATTAACAGCATAGGAAACGTCGGGGCGAGTAAGGCTGAGATATTGAAGGCTGCCAATGATGTAGCGAAATCTGGTAGGATCAGCCAAGGGGGAACCATCCTGAAGGGCCAATGTAGGGCTCACGGCCAGGAGGGTAGAGACTGGTTTGGCTCCCTCCATACCCGCCATGTGAAGGAGATCGTTGATGTAGCGATGCTGGGAGAGGAACAGACCCGTGGGGGTGGTGGTTACTTCCACACCAAGGAAGTAATGAAGGGGTCCGAGATCCTTGACAGAGAACCGGGCAGCCAAGTTGTGGATGAAGGAGTTGAGAAGTGGAGGATCATTACCCGTGAGGATCAGGTCATCCACATAGGCCAGAAAGTAAAGAACATGAGGTCCCTGCTTAAGTACAAAGAGAGATGCATCAGAGTGAATAGTAACAAACCCTTGTTGAAGGAGGAAACGATGAAGTTCCTGATACCAGGCCCGTGGGGCTTGTTTGAGGCCATAAAGGGCCTTTTTGAGCTTGCACACACATAGGTGGGAGTGTGTGGGTCGACAAACCCCTTGGGCTGTTCCATGTAAACATCTTCATGTAGGGTGCCCTGTAAGAAAGCATTGTTTACATCCAACTGCCGGATGGGCCAGCCATGAGTCACAGCAAGATGGAGTACAATTCGGATAGTAGTGGGTTTTACTACAGGGCTGTAGGTCTCTGTGAAGTCTAGTCCTGGGCCCTGGTGGTAGCCCTTGGCTACTAGCCAGGATTTGTAGCGGTCAACAGTGCCATCCGGGTTTCTTTTGATCCTGAATACCCATTTATTGCCAATCAGATTCTAGTGTGGGTGAGAAGGTACCAACTCCCAGGTACCATTTTGGATCAGGGCATTGAATTCTGCGGACATAGCGGTTCGCCAAAGAGGATCCTTGATGGCCTGGGATACACAAGTGGGCTCGGCCAAGGTACAGGGGGAATGGTGCCTGTTTTGGTGCGAGTGAGCATAGGGTGAGTGTTTGGGGGTGGGGGTGGGGGTGGGGGGTGGGGGGGGTGGGGGGTGGGGGGGGAGGGGGGTTAGGAGGAGAGGGAAGGCGAGGTTGACGCCTGGTGTAGGTGCGGAGTGGGGGTGCAGGGCGTGGTTGGCAGGGGCTGATAGCAGCGGGAGCAGGTGAGGCAGCAGAGGAGGAAACGGGGAGGTTGCTGATGGCGGTTTGGTGCTGGAGCAGGGAGGGACCTGGGGCTGGAGACGGTGCAACTCCAAGACCAGGCAGGTGCAGTGTGTCAGTGTGGTCCAGTAATGCTGCAGGCGCCGGTGCTGGTGCTGGTGTGGTGGCGGGGGAAGGGGGAAGAGCAGTTACGAGAGGAAAGGTGGACAGCCACTGGTCAAAGTGATCAGAATTGACTTGAGGGGCAGTAGAGTGAGAAGGGATACCCGGGAAGGAAAACTCATCAAACTGAACGTGCCTAGACACATAAAGACGACCAGAGGAGGGGTCAAAACAAAGGTAGGCACTCTAGTTGAGGGAGTAGCCGAGGAAGACACATGGGGTGGATTTTGGTTGCATTTTGTTGGTGGTGTAGGGACGCAGCCAGGGAAAACAGAGGCAACCAAAGACTTTTAGACATGAGTAATTTGGGGGCTGGTGAAAGAGGGTAGAGTAGGGAGTAGAGTGCTGGAGAGTGTGGGTGGGTAAGCGATTGATGAGATAGACAGCAGCCTTAAAGCCATACGGCCAGTAGGAGAGAAGGAGATGAGCTTGATGAAGAAGAGTAAGACCTGTGTCCACTACATGGCGGTGACGCCGTTATGCCACCCCATTATGTTGGTTTTTTTTGGGGGGGGGGGGGGGGGTTGGAGGGGTGAGAAGATAGGGTATTGAATACCCTGGTTGGCTAGGAAGGCTTTGAGTTTGATAAACTCTCCACCGCCATCAGTATAGAGAGTGACAATGGAGGTTTGGAAATAATTTTCAACCAGTTTTTTGAAATCAAGGAAGGTGGGAAAAACATCAGATTTCTTTTTGAGTGGGTAAAGCCATGTATATCTGGTGTAATGATCAACAAAGATGACATAATAAGTAAAGCCTTCAGGAGATTTATAGGGGGCAGGACCCCAGACATCTGAGAAAATTAGTTGGAGAGGCTGTGTGCTTGTAAGAGAAGTCTCCCCAAAGGGAAGACGATGACTTTTATTGCATTAACAAGAGGAACATACAAAGAGTTCGGATTTTAAAGGTACTGAAATAGCAGCAGAACGAAAAACAGACTCTAGGACTCGAACACTAGGATGACCAAGACGACGATGCCACAAAGTAGGGGATGCCACCACACCAGCCATAGCTTGAGGTTGCAGGGAGGTAGGGGACCATTCATACACACCGTCCTTACTCGGGCCTTGAAGAAGCACCGCCCCTGTGCTGAGATCCTTCACTTGGAAAAATTCAGGATAAAATTCAATGGAGGTGTGGTTAGTGGCATTAAATTGGGAGATAGAGAGCAAGTTTCTGGTCATGGTAGGAGCACAGAGAACATGTTTAAGGAGAAAAGGACGAGAGGAGGGAGAGGAGAGTGTGAGGGTACCAGTGTGGGTTATGGGTAACCCCTTACCATTGCCAAGGATGATTTCATCGGGTCCATTGTAGTTGTGGACTTCCGTGAGGTGATGAGGGGTGGAGGTGACATGATGGAAGGCACCGGAGTCCAGGAGCCAAGGAGAAGAGTGAGTCTGGATAGTGGGATTAGCCACGGGGGGCTGGGAGGAGTGTTGCTGGAGCTGGGGGCAGTGCTTAGCACTGTGGCCTTAGGTGCCACACCACTGGCAAGACCCTCGGTAGCCACTTCTTTGGGTGCTGTTGGACCTGCGCTGGTTGCTGGGGGGCAGGCCAGAGCGCTGGAAGGAGGAACTACGGCTGTCAAAGGCCTGATTGGAGGATCGGTGGTCGGAGGGGCCACGGTTGTGGCGGTTGTAGTTCGGACCACGGGCTGTTTGGGTTACATGAGCAGTGATGGTAGATGGAGGGGGGGTGGGGGCGGCTAGATTGGCTGCATTTTCATGTTGAACCAGCATGTCATGCACGTTCTCAAAAGGAACAGATGTGTCTCTGGACCTGACAGCAGCAGCTAGGTCTTTGAAGTCAGGGCCAATGTCATTGAGGACATGGAGAAGCAGGTCGTTGTCGGACAGGGGTGTATCAATGGCTGCGAGTTCATCAGCAATGATGCGTACCTCCTGGAGGTATTCAGAGACTGGCCGTGAGTCCTGGCGGAGGAGGGTCAAACGCTCCTTGAGTCCTAGTACCCGAGCTCTGGTTTTGCTTGCGTAGAGACGGGTGAGACGGGTCTAGGCAGCAGCTGATGTTGGGGCAGCATCAATTAGGGTGATGATCTGGGGAGACAGATGCCAAAATGGCATGGAGGAGCAACTGGTCCTGGCGGATCCAGAGGGCCCGAAGGGCTGTTTCTTCTGCAGGTGGGCAGGGATGTGTGCCATCCACGTAACCCATGAGTTCATACCCACGGAGGAGGGCTTTGAACTGGGCGCGCCAAGGGAAGAAAGTGGTGGAGGTGAGTTTGACAGGGAGCTGGGCGGCGGCGTTGATGGTGATGAGGGCGGGAAGGGTAGAAGTGGTGTCGGTTGGTGGTGGGAGAGTAGGGTTGACAGGGGCGGTTGTGGATTGAGCAACCGCCATGTAGGTTGGGCAACCATGGATTAGGGTTTGTTTTTAGGGTTTGCTCGATGGAGCTTTTAGGGCTCTGATACCATAAAAGGTATTGAATTTCCTGATATTATTTCGATAATATAAGTTGTACAATAGTGGCAGATTTATACAGGTTCTAGGAGAGTCCTAACAAGGTAAGATTCTAGTAGAGTCCTAACTAGGTAAAATATAAACAAGAGCCTAACTAGGTAAGATACAAACTAGGTATTAAGGAGGAGATTGATCTGCAATCTCCTTTGATTCTACAGGATCTGTAACAGGATCCTTAACATCCCTCTCATGACTGCTGGGACTCCCAGAAACTTAATTGATTTTTTGCTTGTTTCGATTTGTGGTTTAGCAAAGTCTTCCGAGGCCCGCTTCGAAGACCAGGGTTTGTCAGTGTCCAGGTTCTCCGTTGTGTATCACTGTATTCTATCCAAACATCCTGTCTTGGTCTCTGGTGTCAATTGCTGGCCATAACACTCGTTTCAATTAAATATAATACAGGCTACTCCTTTGTTACTCTTTGATGCACAGGGGATGCGTTTATTACTCAGCCTGTCATCTTTTGGTGTTGACCCTTTTCTCTGCGACTCTCTTTCTATATCCAATCTTCTCTCTCAGAATTTGGGCTTTGTAGTATACTGCTTTTAATGCCCCCATTGAAGGTGCCTACTGCCTTCAATCTTTTAGATTTTATTTATCTTTTTATGAACTTGGGCTTAGGATTAGAGAAAATAGTTTCCGTTTTTTTTAGTCAGAGTTCTGAACTGTTAAAAATAAGGGCCAGTGGTGGAATTAAGAAAACTTGAGGGGTCAGAGTCAAATAAACAAAACCATTGAACTTCACCCAACATAAATACATGGATTTGAGATGGCAACAATAATTCATCACAAATGCATGGGTTGACAACTGAACACACGGGTTGACAACTAAATGCAAGGGTTGTGAGCATTTAACAAATTTCTCTAATTGAAAGGTTATGACTTAAATTCAACTACAATTTCCTCTTGCCAATGGAACAACTAATACAAATTAAACTCTCTTTTTTTGTCACAGAAAAATTTGAGCTCAGGAAAAATAATTTACAGGAATCAAAATTTACCACAGGTTTTGAGTCCAACAAAAAGGTGTATCCTTCCAAACAGTTTTCACGAGTTCTCGGGTCTGTAAGTTTGACTGATACTCCTTCCAGTGTTAGTGTTGGAATAAAGCTGATTACAAGGTACAAGAAATCATACTTTTATCAGAATGACCATTGATAATCTACAAGGAACTTGATGAAGTAAAGTTAAATCCAAAACAAAAAAAAACAGCATAATTAACACTCACGATTCGTAACTAGGAAGCTCTGTGTGAATGTTTTTTTCTGCAAGCAACTAAATAATGCAGCAATCAGTAACAATAGAAAATTGGAATAAACATATTCACTTAAAACCCATGTAGAATTGGATTATATAGGTCAAAGGTCCGCATTTTTAGTTCCTTTGTTGGCACTGTCACTATAATATATTTCCACCTAGAAGAATAATCATACTTTTTACTCATGTTCTGATACCCATGCTCATTGTCAAAATGTCAAAATAGGGATGATTTATGTAAAACATAATCACGAAAGAGAAAAAATAAAGGAAGAACTCAGCAAAAACAACAGATAGAAAAATCCAGATTCTTGTTCACAGAGAAAGCAAGACCTTTGAGCCAAATTTGAGTCAAACAAAGTATAAAGAAAAAGATATATGCAAAAGTCGTCAACGACAAAATCATTCACAAATCGCAACCAGGCGAAATTCCATGAAATTAATGTCTAATTAAATATTTATTTGAGACCTCATTCTTGCAATGATCCTACTGGAATGGGGATTAGACCCACGAATTTGAATACAAACAATTCCTACATGTTATAAAATTATATTAACGAGTGCGGAAAATGTAATTCTGTACTCAACAATAGTTTCCATGTCCAAATCAACCTTCATACTCATTTTCACTGTTAGAATACTTCGAAATTAAATTTATTTTATCTTAGGGTACTTTTTTATTTTACATCATAGGTATTTTTAGGGCTAATGTTTATTTGTATTTTCTGTCATGCAGTCTTTGCAAGAAGTAACATGTTCGCTAAAATAGTTGTTTTTCTTTCTCTTCTTTCTTTCTGTGTTCTTAACATCTACCATTAACATTTACCACCTTCAATTTGCCAATTTATAATAGATAGTAAGTTTTTATTTTTGAAAAAAAAGCTAAACTTTGCCTCTTTAGAGCATTTATGTTCATCTTTCATGACACTTACATGTACGAACCTGTCAGTCACAATACAGATTACTGCATGCAAACTCCAAAGCATATGCATCCAAGTGCGATTACACTTCCAATTAATTTAACAAGACTGGCAGTTAGTTGAGAATAATGGGCCTAGATACTTTCCTCTACACTGCCTTAATTCTACTCTTACACAATATGAAACTCACTAGTCCCATTACCCTGAAGATCTAATACAGCTTATTCATCCTTGATTTTTCTCCGTACAGGATGCATTTTGAAAACCTCACTTCTATTTCAACTTTCTTCAATATTGATTGCATTTTTTGATAGGGTTGATTACTTAGGGTATTGAGAGGCCTCAAAATGATGATTCTACATCCAAAAACAATCCCTGTGATAAAGGAGGCCAAAATTGATAAAAACTGAGTAGAAATGAGTTTTTTATACAAGCATCCCATCTTTAATGTCCTATAGAGAGAAAGACTTGAAGACAGTGTTGTAATTTCCAGCCCATGAATGAGGTTCCTAAGTCTATAGGAATAATAGTCTTAGAGGATAGAAATCCTAGTCCCAATAGGATTTTGATTTCCCAAGTGGAAAGATAATTAGAATCCAATCAGGATTAGTATTCCTAATTGAAGACAATTATTGTGGCTATAAAAAAGGGGGGCTGATGCACTAGTTTGAGTGTGTCTAATAAGCTAGCAAGAGAGGAAGATTGTGTTATACCGCTCATGCTGTTAGAGTGAAAGAACATTGATAGGCCAAAGTCTATAGCAAAGAGTGCTTTATTTCTGTTTCTTGTTCTTTCTAGTTGTTCGCCAAGCCTTGATTCTAGAGGCTTGGTAACATAATTCCTTGTACCCATTATTGATATAGTGAAAGTTTTATTGTTGCTGCCCCGTTAAACATAAGCACATAGCCAAACCAAGTTAATAATCGTTGTTGTTTATCTTCTTGCTTATTTTCCTCAATTTCCAACGTTTGTTTTTCTTTCCCATTCTTAAACGAACTCACAACACAAAGGCCCCCATATCCATATCAAAATTTTCTAGATAACAGTAACTAGACTAAAATGAGTCCTATTTCTTACAGCATGTCTTAAGAAAGGTGATAATCCAATCCAAGGTCTTCTTCTTCCTTAATAAAAGTTTGATTATCGTAAGGCTTAAGAATTTCGTGATCTGATACCATGAAGAATTTCCTGGAACCACTGATTTTATTCATAGCCGCAAGGTTTGTATTTATACAGGTTGAGGATACAGATAACTGTGTCCTGATCTGTTTCTAGTAACTGTCTAGAAACTGTCTAGGAAACTACCTAGGGACATCTGTCCAGAAACTAACCCTATCTAACAAGGTATATGATTTCTATACAGTGTACTATTGTAATGAGTGTATATGATTCTACAAAGGCAAAAAAGGATATCATAGTATCCCACTGAATAACACTTAGGCAATTAAGTATACAAGACACAAAATCCCATTATCCTCCTTCCTTCCACCTTTTTCATTTAAACTTTTAGTAAACGCGGCAAGTACGATAACAGATGAAAGTTAGAAGAGGTAAATAATCAAGAACTAGCATTCCGAACATTTATAAGGTAAAACAAGTCCCACCGGGCAAATAATAATACACATATCACAAGATATAATAATACACATATATCACAAGAAACCAATCAAAAAGGTACTAGAAGAAAGAACAATGACTTCAAGCACAATCATTCACCCAAGAAAATGCATGATCTTAAACAATGGCCTACCTCAATCCAACTACCAAGAACAAAAGGTTTCTTTGCCACAATAGCATCCAGTATATCTTCTTTCACTGGCATGAGTTGGTCAACAAGCACATGGGTGCACTCCTGACTCAGGTGACGAGTGATATCAGCGCCTAATGAAAACATAAGAGTTAGCAACCATGGAAACACTCAAATGATACAACATGCAAACACCACTTAGAGAGCAGTAGAAAACTGGAAAATAGTTTAACGGCTGCTAAATTAAAAGCAAGGTACCAAGGGGGTCAGATAAGAATACAGTAGGTGAGACTAAAAGGAAACAATAAGTAAAGAAACCAAAAAAATACAAATCACAGGGAAAGCAAACCAGAGAAAGTAATATGATGCCTTGTTTCAGAGAAATAAGTGAGTATAGATATTGGAAGCAAAACTTTTAAGTGTACCACAGATATTTGATCCACTGAAGCTCTCCCATTCCACTCCAACCATAAATAACAAAAAATGACTAAACGAACAGCCCTATGTGTCCCTTTGCACGTTGAAAGCCCATTCTCAGAAAGCATATCCACAATTAAATCTGGATACACACAGCAAACTTAAGTTTTAAAAACAACGTTATTGCAATGAATAAACAATGAAACTCAGAGTGGTCAAGAAGATTACTTTAGAGGAGAACAAAATTCAAAGCCAGCCCCCGCAAAAAGAAAACCAATTCCACTGCAGAAAATCTAAAAGAACTGTAGCCCTTCTATAGGTTATCCATCATCCAAAGAACCCCAATTGCAGTAGTCCTAGGAATCTTTGTATGAACAACCCTACACCAAATCACCTTATAAGCGAAAGAATTCCAATTCAATTCAGAAGAGCATGGAAGTGGTAAAATATTCCCACTGGAGGCTAACTCTCTTTGGCTTTCAAGGTAAAAAAAATATTAGGTGGGTCACCAAAGTTGGGCTTAGAGGTTGAAGCAAAAGTCCATAGAGAAAAATTTTGCAGGGCCCCTTTAAGTTCCCTTCCAACCTCATTTCAATTTTGGGTAAGGCAATGAGGATCTCTTCAAGTATTTCTGGGCAAGGGAAAAGGACGAGGGAAGCGTCTCCTTTTCCGTGTTCCGCCCAAAATGTATAGGGCTTCATAACCATGTCTAACGTATATAACTTCCTTTTCATACTGGGGTTGAGCTTATCCAAGAGGTATTGGCGTTGAGAAGATTTCTTCTCTCCTCTCTTTGATTGAAGATACTCCTCTTCTTTGATATTAGACAGAAGGTCTCCTTAGGTCCTTAGGTAGTTTTTCTTCTAAGTCTCTTCCCGAAGATTGAACGATGAATATGTTGTCTCTTTTTTACGCCTCATCAGTAATACGGAAGAGCTAAAGAACTATTTATTGCTTGAATTTTGCATGAGGAAGTGTGACTACTTGTGAGGCCCTTCAATTGAAGAGCCAATAGCTTCTTTCTTCATTTTCTGTTGCTTTGAGACTGAGAACAAACTTATTCAGATAAAAATAACTATATTGAATTGAGTGGTGGCAAATCCCTTAATTCGGTGAAGGAAAGAAGCTGAAGGATCTTATGGAGATAAGGTGGGCAAACAATTCCTTTGGGTGGTTTGTTCAAACAGGAACTTAAGTTCTTAGTGCGTGAGTTAGAAGGCAGCAGATTACTTAAGAGATAAATCCAATTTTTTGCCTACTTTGGGCCACATTTTCTTCTAATTAAAGAAAATATCCTTTCTTCCCTCTGAATGTGGATTGGGAAGCAGCAATTTCTTAGTATTTTTTTCTTTTCCCAAGGCTTAGTCTTGTATTTTATGATTAGTTGTTTTTGGAGGTTTTTCTGCTTCAGCGATATGTAATTATGTTTCTTCGGTTTTGTTTTCAGGTTATTGCAGCCTATCTTGTATGAGTGATTTTTAATCGAGCGGACTGCCGGTTTCCTTTCTTTGTATTAGCAATATGTATTTTATATAAGTATCTCAACTTCCCATTCCTCACAACAAAAAATTGAGGATGATAAGAAATCTCTGATTATTTTTTCAAAACATAAAAGTAAACCAATGCTGTATACATGTCATTTATTAAAGCATCCATATTCAATGAATTATAAGATGTCCACCCTTACCTTCTATTTTAATACATAATAGAGATCATATTAGGAAGCACATGACGGCAACCAAGAAGCATTACAAATGAAATTATGACAAGTAAACATAACAACATAAGGTCAAAAATATGTTTCTCATTGGTCACTAACCGATTGATGAAAGTTTATCTTCAAGTGGATGGTCCATTTGGGTTGGTTCTGAGCAGCACACGTAGAAACTGAGTGGAACAAAGGAAAACCTGCCAGATTTGAATTACAACATATAAGAATATCAATGCAAAAAAAAATTACAAAATCATTGTGATGCAACACTTATGTAGCAGAATTCTTAACCAGAAGACATAACTGTATATGGTATCATCCAGCAGAAGTTAGATTTTGACAAACAAACATAGACATGTGAGTTCTAGAAGATGCCATCATATTAGAATACATAACCCAAAAACAGCTGTATTCTTTAATGAAACACAAGTAGGAAGTAACCTCAGAAATATAGTTAGTTAAGCTACCTGTAGGTTGCATTCCCAGATCCAAATGAAACCAAGTCCCCTTCTCTTAACGACATTTCTTTATTCGGTAACTCATGAATCTTTTCCACTGATGTAAGGTTCTTGTTAATATATGTTCCGTACTTTGAGCAATCTCTAATACGAACTTTGGAAGACAAAATAGAAGATTTTGTTTGGAGGGGAAGAGCATATATCATTGCATCAACAATAATTTCAGCATGGACCCGAGAAACTCCTTTATCTTTAGCAATATTGACATCACAGCCTAAAGGTCACATAAGGTTAGATGATTTAATACCACAGGCCACATAAAAAAGAGAAAAAAACAAATTTGGTATCATAAGGTGTACTAGGAGAACAGGACACGTCCAAGAGGAAAGGAGGGGAGGATTAGAGACTAATTAACCAACCAAAAAGGGATTCATGGGCAAAAGAACACAAAAAAACAGGTCATTGGTAAAGAAGATGCAAGGTACTTCTGTGCTTGGCCTCAGCATGGAATTTGAAAGAAAATAATCCTGAAGAAGAATATAATTTTAGCCGAAGGTACATAGTTTAAGTGTTTCCTTGTTACTGCCTAACCAAGGAATCAAGAATCGGTGGATCTTATACTTACGATCACCAAATATCGGCATGCCTATGCCTTACAAAATGCGTTCAACAAGAAAGTAATTGGTGGGTTTAAAATGTCCGCTAAATCTAGCATACCTTTCCGACCCACTTTGTACGTTCCCCTTGTAAAAATATAGAATTTATCTTCGCCTGCCATAAAATGCAAACCCAGTGAGACATTGATGTGAACTGATAATCCTATTCAAGACATAGCGATTTACAGGAACCTAAAGCATTCAGGAGGCTAGAGTCAAAGACATTTAAATACGCATTATCAGTGATGACTTCTCCTATTCATAAGTATGTAGTATAATAGCTACGAGAGACAGACAAATAGCCCCATACTGCGAAAACGATAGTTTTTTAGTGTAGTAATTATAACGCTAAGTTCCCCAGTTTCTGGTTTGAGTAGGGCAAAGAAAAACAAAAAGCAAACGAACAAAGAACGAAATGATACCTAAGAGGGGATCGGAGGGGAAGAAACCCCAAACCATGATTTCCTGAAACCTTATCGGGAAGGTATTACTGAGTCTGACAGAGGATGGCGACGGATTGCCACTGCTTTATATTCACGTTTCTACGAACCAAGGGTATGAACAATAATAAGACCCAAAAAACAGGGTATGAAAAAATGAAAGACAATCGGATGAACGATTTAGTTTATTACGCGCGTACTAATTTAGTTTATTACGTAGTTATTTAATCTAAATCAATGCTTTTAGTTCTTTCTTTTTAGAGTTATTATTCACTTAATCGGAACCAGATATTAAATATCACTTTACTCCTTAAAATAAATTTAATTCTAATATTCAGCCATAATTGCATATTTAGTTACACCATTGCTATATTCCGTTAGTAAACGTTAAGGGTGCTTATGTGTCAAACTTGATTGATTGTTTAATTATTTATTAAAAATTATTAAAATTAAAAATTTTGAAAACAAAAAATTGAAAGAGGAAGATGAACATCTGGGTTTCATTGTTCATCTTCCTTCACATGAACAATTAATAGGAAGCAATGAAAAGTCACATTCTTTAAGTGATCCTGTTGTATTTTGTGTCAAACCCAGAACTCAAAATCTCAAAAAACTGAGCAAATTAACTCTTACCTAGCTAAGATCCAAGTACAAATAGAAAGAACCCAGGTCTCAAATCCCAACAAGTATTAGCCACATTTGCCCCACCTTCCCCTGCTCATGATCACAAGCCCACAATCCCACCATATTCTCAATCTCACATTCACCTAGCATAGAACCCACACACGAAAGTGTAATTTTTTTTTTAAAGGTGACTTTTCTACGAAAAAAATAGTTCCTGCATTTCCATGTTAATTGTGTACCAAAAAAAAAACAGAAATGTAACCATAAAATCCCAAAAAGGGGGTTTATCCGGGGTTTCAATTTAAATCAATTTCCTCATTGTGTTCACCACTCTCTTTATGAGTCCCCACTTCCTTCTTCTGCCATGCACCTACTGTCACTCTCACTCACCACCATACCCACCGTCACATAAAAGCCATGACTGTCAGGGCTCACCCCTAATCCCCCGGGATTAAGGGCTAAACCCTGCTCCCGTCTAACTTACGCATGACACGAAGGCTAAACGAATGTCCAACCTCCATGTGACACGTAAGTCGGATAAGGGATTTTTCGATCCGACCGTCCAAAAACTTCCGAACTTCCTAGAGTGCGCAGAGTCTACTGTGGAACGTACATGTGATGTCTTCGTCTCTCTCGATCAACAACCTGTGCCGCAACAACCTGGAGGGTATCGAAAACACGAAAAGACTGTGAGTGAACAAAATAAAGTATAATTTAGAAAACAGTTCAATAAAACAATTACATTTTTACCCTCCACGTAAAAATCAATGCATGCATATCCATTCAAGCCATGAAACCATTCATGTCAAAAACCATCAACGAAAACCATTATCAAAACCCGTATCAAACTCGTTATTCAAATCCAGGCCTCAGCCTCAAATCAATTTCAATTCCGGGAACTCAGTCCCAAAACCATCGAAAACCATTTCATCCGGGTCACTGCCCAAAACATCGGAAAACCAGTGAAAAACATCAACCATACAAGTTTACTGAATCTCACGTACGCCCGAGTCTTTAAACTCAAAACAAAATGCGCAATAACCAGACCTTCCCGGGATATCCGAGTCTTTAAACTCAAAACACAATCACAGGCCTCGGGGGGTATCATATCCGAGTCTTTAAACTCAAAACCAGATCCAGTAGGTTTTTCTCTTTTTCCGGGCCTTTAAACCCAAAATCATCTCCATTCAATCAACAGTGAAAACCACAGAAAGTCCTTATCCGAATTCGCAACAATGATTCCGTAAGCTAGCATCCAGAACCATTGTCACGAACCCAAATCCAGACTTCCTTTCCAAACCTCAAAACCGAATCCAAAACATCATTTCTGAAATCATAAGCACAGGGCTCTAAGCCTGAAATCGTTTTTTCGAAATCCCTTTCAAATCATTGAAATCAAATCATATTTAAAATCCCGAAATCAGATCATTAAAACCACAGTCAAATCACAAATTCGTGCAAAATCTCGTAAAACGTGAAATTTCATATAATACCTTGAAGAACGTGCAAAACCGTAAACCATCAAGATCATAGAGCAAATCATAGAATCATGTATGAAAACATATTAAAACATATATGCATGCATCAAGAGTTAGAAAGCAAAGTTCATTCACAGACCATTCCGACATCGCCTCGATAAGCGCGCACTTACGTCGTTCCTTGCCATTCTGTTATCCTCGGCTTTCCCGAACCTGTCCAAATCTCATACCAAGGTCACTAACTACTTCACAAAGATCATACTAACGCCTCATAATTTTTCCGTATTTTTGGCTATTTTTAACCGAGCCCTAAAACCTTCGGACATCTCGAAACATATCGAGACGATGTCCAATTGATTCGAAACCAGCGACAAAATGTTTGTTACATCGAATACTTTAAAAGTCGTGTTGACAACTTCCCTATGAACAATGCCACGCGCCCTCACGCGCCGCCCAAAGGGGCTGCGCGTGGGCCTCACGCGCCGCCCAAAGGGGCTGCGTGTGGGCCTCACGCGCCTGTACTGTTCATCGTCTTCAACCTTCTGCTCAGCCGGTTCAGTCCAGTCCAGTTTAACCGAACCGGCGTGACCGGTTCATCGCTGTTTTCCGTCCATTTTCACTCCTTTTGATCCCACTAGTTTCGTCCTTGTCTGGGTAATTGATTCCATTAATTAATTCATGATAAACAACACAAAATCCTACCAGCTAAAGCTCGAAGAAAACCCAGAAAATCGAGTTTCTGTCTCCGGCCACCCATGGCCACCGTAGGGCTCTAGGTCGAAACCTAATGTTCCTCACAGCTTCCTAAAGCTCATAAGATCACTAAAATACTTCGACACCCCTCCAAACTTCACAACTTTCAATTTGAAGCAAATTGTAAAAATAGAGGACAGTGAAGACTTACCCGTGTTCTGGCCTCCGCTGTTCCCGCCGCCGTGCTCCACTGAGTCCACACGAATCCTCTCAGGTCACTGAACACCACCACTCTGCCAATTTTAATGGTTTGATCGACTGGGGTGCACAGCCGTGCACGGTGTCCCCTGCTCTATTTCGGGTTTCCTCCTCCCTTAGCACCGTCCCTCGACCTTTCTAACTCTCTCAATCTCACTCAAACACACCTGCACTCACTTACTCAAGCCCAGCAACATCAACTCTCACACACTTTCTGGAATTGATCGATTGTCAATCTCCCTGTTTTCCTTCTCTGTGAACACTTAAACGACTAACAGTCGTGTATTATGTAGCCGTGCACACACACACACACACACACACACACACACCACTAGAACCCTCTAGGAGTCCCCCACGTGTCCATCATCCTATGGGCTCAGTGGAAAATATCCAATCACACTTCCCCAAATGGCCTTATCTGATTTGCCCAAGTGTAAAAAGACTAAAATGACAGGACCCGTCCCAACTGGACCTCGATAACCGTGCCCGGTCCTGCTCTCGTCTGACAAGTCCACTGAAATCTCGAAAGTACCCTTCAGCACCTGTCAGACCAGGGATAACTGTACTGATTTCTGCTCATGCCTCCGCCTCAAAATTCGCCCCGAGTGTCGTGCCACGGCCTGGAGGGTCATAAAAACAAAGGTGTGAGTGGACAAAAATAATGTCATGTAAAACACATTTGAAACGCATCCCTTACCCTCCAGTTTATCAAACCATGTATGCATAGGGAAAAACAGATGAATCATTTAAATCATTTTATAAACTCAGTTCACCATATAATAAAGCATATAACTCGGGAATTACACATCCGAGGATCCTCTGGGAATTACACATCCAGAGTCGTCATCCCATGCTGGGAATTACACATCCAGCCTCACCGGGAATTACACATCCGGAGTCCCTCAAGGAATTACGCATTTGGGGGCATCAAACATCAATACACAATCAAAAGCATTATTTCAAATCAAGTATCACAACCATGTCAAAACCATTATCACGGGGCCACATGCCCAAATCTCATTTCTCGTCAATCCGTAAAATCATTAAATAATTCAATACACGCAAATCTGTAAAATCATATCCGAAAACATCACAAATTCATTAAATCAATTTCCCAACTCATAATCCAAACCAAAACCAATCACAAATCCCGGGCCTTCGCCCAAAATAGTCATTTCACCTTTTCTCGAAAAACGTGCCCGAAGCACCAATTAAAATAATCATTAAATCTCAAAATAATCATATCAAATCATTGCAATTCAAATCATGCCATAAATCATATAAAACATTTAACTATGCATGCATATCAAGTTATAAAACAAACGTTCACTCACACACCGTCCAACTGTTCGTTTCCCGCGCTGCACGCGTTTTCGTAATTTTCGACACTTGCTCGGAATCTCGAATCCTGTTCACAATCGTTAGTCAAGGTTACTAACAAGTCAATTTACATCATCTAATTTTCCCATAATTTTCCGGGAATTTAATATTAATTAAATACGTAACTTAAACCTTCGGACCCTCGAAACATTATCGAGACGGTATCCGATTTACTCGAAACCAAAACCAAAATGTTCGTTACACTGTAGAGAGTAAAACACCTGTTGACCACTTTCCCAGAAAAGTCACCACGCGCCCTCACACGCCGCCGCAAGCGGCTGCGCGTGAGCCCACGCGCCATGAACAGTGACTGCTACAGTCGTCCCTACTACCCGTTTTACTGGTATTCGGGTCTGCAACCCGCGGTGCAACCCGGTTTTCTTTCTACCAATTTAAACCCAATTGCTTCAGTTCTTTCATTTATTCTCATCTATTCCATATTTCTAAACGATCTGTGACCTCAATTTAGTGAAAACATGTCCTAAAACCCACGACTCAATATTGAAACCCGACGGGTCCCAACTCGGGTTTCACTCAAACTCAATCTGTATCCTTCAATTGTTTACACCAGAAGCATATAACAGCTCTTTTAAACACGAAATTGAAATCAATTTCAAGGATTACTACCTCCAGGTTATCGAACTCAAGCTCCAAGTTCCATGGAAGTCGCAGAGTCTGTTCTTAGTGATTCCCACGTCAATTGGCTTCCGTTTTGATATGGTTTGACTCGTCTCAGTCCCAGAAAGCTTAATCCATTGTCAATTTCACTCTTTAATGTCTGAAAGATCGAATTTGAGGTTTGTGTTTGTGGTTGGTATTTTCGGGTTTTTCCTCTCGGGTTCACAGTGTCCTTCCCCGTTTTTCTCTCCTATTTTCCTTCTGTTTTTCACTCAAATATTTCCTCTAAATCTCCCAGTATTTTCACGGTCATCCTTGATCAATTAGTGTTAGGATTTTTTTAGAATTTAAACAAGGATATTTGGAGGTTGTTTGTCCGTATAAGGCATTCAAATATGCCACTAATGCACATGAGCAAGTGACACGTGTCACTTAGGAATTAATCTCAATCCAAATAGGCTGATTCAGCCAACTTAAGATATAATTTATCAATTACGTTCACCCGTTAAAGACAATTATTGTTTTACCCTTATCGTAACAAATTACCGAAATATCCCTCTTCGTTTTAGACCCATAACTTTCTCATTCGGACTCCGATTGACGCATGCTGCCTGTCTACGGATTCAGCGTCCCGAGACCTATCCAACGGTACTTCCGGAAAGTCCAAACATGGTCCCGATCAAAAAGTCAACTTTCGGCCCCTTTTACCAACTTCCGCATGTCATAGCTTTCTCCTCAAATACCAGAATTGGACGTGCCACCTGTCTATGAATTCGTGACGTCCCGAACTACGCCACAGTCATCGGTCAAAATCCGTTGGACCGCTCAAATAAAAAGTCAACCGTTTGCCCAATTCCAGGGGGCAAAATCGTCATTTTCCCCAAAGTTTCCAAATTTTCCTTTTTCGAATTTCCGGGTCATGACATAAAATGCCCCTACATGGTCCAAATTACCATTTTACCCTTCAACTTCCTAGAATCACAACTTAATCGTCTGACGTCCGATGACAGCGTGCCGCCTGTCGTAGTACTCAGGACGTCGTGACCTATTTATCGGTCCTCGGTTTACGTGAAAACTAAGGGTCCAGCAAACAATCAACATTTTCCCTCTTTTAACCGAATTACGAAAGTGCCCTCAACCTTCTGAACATCATAACTTCCACCTCGGATGTCGGAATCAAGCGTGTCACCTGTCTACGTACTCGTGACGTACCAAACTATGTCACAGTCATCGGTTAATGCCCAATTGACCGTCCGAACTAAAAGTCAACATTTTGCCCATTCTATGGGTAAAATCGTCATTCTGCGCTAACTGTCCAAAAGTAGCCAACTAAGTACCGATTAACATACTAATCTGTCACTAATCACTAAACTAATCCCGATTCCCAGGACAGGTCGTTACAATGACCATACACATCCATACTCACCGTCTCTCCACCTGTCATCGTCACCCGACCAAACCTGTCACGAGCTTCTGCGCCCCTGCCTCCGTGAACGCATGGTCGGCCTTGACTTATCCTCCATCATCGTTGGTGCAGACGCCAACCCCGAGTCGGTGATCAGGAGCCCCATTCTTGTTCGGAGCTCCGTCATAGTAAATCATGCTCGGGGACGAGACCCGAATCGTCATCGACCAAGGCCCTAGACCCGACCTGATGCAAGTCCTGCGACGTTAAGGCTCGAAACACTCTGTCGAAGCTCATCAACATTGATGATGATAGCAAAGTTTTACCGAGAAAGTTCGTGTTTGAATTGAGAGAAGAGTAAAAATACAATGGTGGAGATGAGGCTAGGGTTTTGGATTCCAATGCGGAGTTCAAGACGATAAAGGAGTTGATAGATCTAGAGTGGGAGAGGAAGAAACGTGCGAGTAGGGATTTGAATTAGAAATTGCAGGGACATTTTGGGTAAGAGTTAATTGGTTCAGTTTTTTGAGATTTAGAGTTCTGGGTTTGACACAAAATGCAGCTGGATCACTTGAAGAATGTGACTTTTCGTTTCTTCCTGTTAATTGTTCATGTGAAGGAAGATGGACAATAAAACCCAGATGTTCATCTTCCTCTTTCAATTTTTTGTTTTCAAAATTTTTAATTTTAATAATTTTTGATAAATAATTAAACAATCAATCAGGTTTGACACATAAGCACCCTTAACGCTTACTAACGGAATATAGCAACAGTACAACTAAATGTGCAGTTAAGAGAGCAAAGTAAATAATAAGCCTACAAAGAAAAAATTAAAAAATTAATATAGATTAAATAACAATTAAAATCTGGTCTGGATTTATAATTACAGTACCCTTTTTACGACTAAATAGCAGTACCTTTGTTATAAAACATAGTACGTAATAAACTAAATTAGTACGCGCGTAATAAACTAAATCGTTCATCCGATTGTCTCTCATTTTTTCATACCCTGTTTTTTGGGTCTTATTATTGTTCATACCCTTGGTTCGTAGAAACGTGAATATAAAGCAGTGGCAATCCGTCGCCACTAAAAAAAATTATGATTTGATCGAGTATATTATCTATACCTTAAAACTACTAAAAAATTACTACCCTAATAAGATTATTCCATGAACCTTTTGGTTGGCATTTTATATTTGTACGTACTATTATATATCTTTTACTTTTTAAAATCAGATTATATGTCTTATACCTACAGAGAAAGAGGCTCCATCCTTTTCAAATTTAAACACTTCTCAAATAAATTGTATTAAAAAATAAAGTAGTTGAGATGTTGTGAAATTATTATATTTTAAAAAAGAGAGTTAATTTTGGTGCTCTACAAATCACTTGATGTACTCCACTTTTTTATTTTAATGTTTCATTATTTTCCATGAATCAAACTTCCAAATATATCCATCATTTTGTTTTTAATTTGTTCAAATATGAGAAGACTTTGAAATTATGAGTTATGTTGCACGTACTTGAAGCTTACGTCAGTGTAGTTCTAATTGGGAATTTTAGGAATTTTTTTTAAGAAGCTCCATGGTTCCATGTGATCGAGAAAGAAGATGGAGATTTTTTTTCTTTCATAAATGTATTTTTTTTTATTATTTTACATTTTTTTTATCTTTGTTCTTTAAATTATAATTATTTTAATGTTAACCATAGTTATTTAATAGCCCACACTAAAATAAAAATTCAATTTTTTACACAAACAAAATAAAGAAAAAATAAAATATATTAACGGATATCTCGCTCAAATATCGGATATATCGCTAGTCAAATTTACGGATATTTCGCCTCAAATATCGGTATCGTTTACAGTCAACAAAAATGACGGAAATTAGGTCTAAAAGTCAGAAATTTGGAATGAAATTTTGGGAAAAATTTAAGTATCAAATGATGGTTATATATGACTAATAAAAATTATAATGAGCTTGATATAATAATTATATGATGAATAACATGATTAATGTGATTCTGACTAATAATATAAAATTTTAACCATAAACGTAAATTGAATGAATTATTATAATTTAATGTTAACATAGTTAAAAACATAACAATAAACATAATAATTTAGTTTACATTTACATAATAATTTCGAGAATTGGGGAATTTACATTTACATAATAATTTAGAAAATTAGACATTAATTAGTGAAAATTGAACGTAAAACGAATTCTTATCAACCGTATGCTCATCTCATATTTTCTACGAATTCTTTCATTCAATATTTTTTTTCTTAAAACGAGTTGTTTTTTAAACAATTGTGCACTCAATCCTTATTGTTGTTTCTCATTTAAAATATCATACTAATTTCAAAATAAAAAATTTTAGGAACTATTTTTTAAAATATCATACTAAATTCAATCTAGTTTTGATAATGACAAATAATATAACTTAACAATACTTTTAAGATGACTAGCACTAAATTAACAATATTCGTAAGATAATTAATAATAAAAATATAACTTTTGAAATAAAGCAAGTAAAAATATATTAAAATAAAATAATAATAACAATAGATAAAATACTGATAAAAATAATATTAATAAATTAAGATTGTTGAAGGACACTAGAAGTCTAGAACTTTCAACTTTCATCGAGTCTGTGAAGATATCCTACCTGCAAAGATCGAGAAAGAGCTGAGAAGAAGAGGTCGAGAAGGACCAAGAGACGGTCGCTTCGGGTCTAAGAAAGAGAGGTCGATGACGACTGGTTGGCTGGGTGCTTCAACGGACGGTCACTTCATGACAGGACTCGTCCCAAATTCACCGAGATTAACGTGGGACATGTCTGCTCCCGTCTGACACAAAGTGTCAGACCAGTGATAATTTCGTCCTTTTTCTTCCTTTTTTCCACCAATCTTCCTAAATCTATCCTATGAATCCTTTTATGTAATCAAAACTAGGAAACCAATCCTAAATCCTATGGGTTCAAGAATCCAATTAAACCCAAAACTTTCATTTTATGTTTAGGGCATAACCAATAGCTAAAACTCAATCCTAAGGGTTCTATTAGGTTCCTAGGATCAAGATAGGAAGGTTTGTGGGTTTAGATTGGGCCTATTTGCCCGGAATTGAAATTCGGTGGATGGCCATCGAAAATGCTTCACGGCTGTAGGATGGCCGGCTCAGTCGTCCTCAACCACTTTTTGTGGCTCTACATGACTTAACCAACCCCTCACAACATCCCCCTATCAATAACTAACATACTAAACATTCAAAACCCAAAATCAAACTTTGAAATAAAACAGGGGTCACAGTTTTACCTTGGTCGTGAGTTCTCACTGCCGTCCATGGCGGCCCTACTGCTGCCACCACCTTTCTCAGTCCAACACTCCCCTCAATTCTTCTCAAGGCCTCACACCAAATCAAAAAGGGAAGGGGAAATCTTTTGGGGTTCATCGGGTTGGTTCGATTGGATGAACACAAACAGGGGGAATGGATATGCATGTGTCTGTGTTAGGTGAGCAATGGATGGGTGACACTTGTCACTCATCCATTGGGCCTGACTAAAATATCTAGGCTCACTTGAGGACAAAAGTCCATTTTTGCCTCGTAAAGCGTGCCATCATAAATAGTTCGCCAGAACTTCCGTGAACCGTAACTTTCCCGTCGAACGTCCGACTTCGACGTGCCGCCTGTCTACGGATTCATATCGACTCAATCTATTTACCATCCTCGGCCCTCGGCCATCGAATCTTTCGAGTCAAAGTCAACCTTTTGCTCTCGTTCAGGGGCAAAATCGTAATTTCGCCCTGAGCGTCTGTTAATCCTCGATTAGCCTCGCTAATCTGTCATTAAGTCTTAATTAATCCTGATAATTCGAGACGGGTCATTACACTTCAAGTCTGAGAAAGAGAGGTCGACGACTGGTTAGCTGGGTGCTGCTCCTCCGTCGACTAGGTGCTGATACTCCTTCAATTGGGCGCTGCTCTTTCGTCGACTGGGTGAGGCCGTCGAGGTTGATTGGGTGGTTGTTGCTGCTACTGCATTTGTGAGAGGGAGATGGGCGACACTGTGAGGGTGTTAATTGAAGAGGGAGGGAGTTGGTTGCTGCTGTTGGTTGACTCAATTAATCCTTAAGGTTAGTAGTCAAATTCTAACTGCAAAGGTCAGTGAGTGGTTACTGGAAACTCAATTAATCCTCTCAAATTCTGTAGATCCGTGAATGAGGACATTATTTCTTCTTTGAATTTTGGTGCTTGCTGGAAATGTTGATTCGTGAATGTTTCTGATTTTGGTGCTTACTGGACGTTATTCTGATTTTGAATTTCTGTTTATCCGTGAATATTTCTGATTATGTTCATTGGTGAAGAATTTTCATTTTGAATTTTTGGAATTGCTGGACAATATAATTGCAAATCATTGATTTTGGGGAATATCGCCGATATTCTTCGATATTCTCCGAAATCAAGGATTTTGGGGGAAGATTTTCCTTCACCTTCGTCTTATATGCCGCCGGTCCGAAAATCTGATATATCGGCTATTTTTTCGATATTTTCATCGGTGCTTGAACCACACCGAACATGCCTTCACTTAGTTCAAAAAGATGGTCAACAATCCCTCCGCATCAGATACATCGTATACTCTCCAAGTATGCCAAGAAGTCTACGAATCTGCCGTAGATGACCTCAAAAGTGCTACTGAGGCTATTGTCACTCATGACTTAGCGGAGTGATTACCTATTTTATTACGTGTGATGGTGCCGTCGCTGAGTCTCCCGAGCTCAAGTTTCCCTTGAAGGATGAAGATGTTGTTACATTGCGTAAGCTGGCAAGCAATTGCATGGCAATCTCCACATTGCTCCATTAGACAAATTAAGGAAACAATTTGAACCATGCCATCATAAATTCATTTTCATGAGGTTTTTACTCAATATCCAAAAATATCACTCTGATCCATAAAATAATAGTAATTTTTCTCACTTATTTTTTATTGGGCTTCTGTTTGTAAGCTAACCACATGTAGTATAGTTTCCACGTCATTGTATCACGTTAAAGGAATGGTTAAAAAGTAAGTTATACAGCTAGACATGTTAGTTATACAGCTATGCACATGTTAGCTGTTAAAGATTGGTAGTAGGGTTAGTAGGGTTGTTAGAGACTAATAGACTTCCCAAACCCGTGTAATATATATTCAGAGTATGTAATAGCAAATGCAATGAATGAAACGAGATTCCTTTACTCTATCAAACCTTCTTCTCTCCCTGATCCTCTCAACTTCTTCTCTTCATTATCTTTCTTGTCTCACAATCGAAAACCAAGATGGTATTAGAGCAATGATTGCTCACTGTTATAGATCCTGGATGTGATCGGCTCATCAGTGTAGTCTTTGGTTCGTACTGCTGCTTGTGATTGTGATTTTGTGAACAAACGCTCCACTTCGGCATCTGCTTATGCTTCTGTTCCTACCTCTGATTCTCCTCTCGACTTCTTTCTCACCAATTTCTAATTCTGATTCAGGATTCTTAATCACTCAATTGATAGTCGATCTTGAGCAATTTGAGAAATTGTCTTCTCTAAGATAAGTAGCTTCTTCTCTTTTCTCTCTGTCCTGATCTCTAAACGTCCATAAAGTTGTTCATTATGCTTGCGATTATGGAGATGCTCAAGCACGTTACTGACTTCATGTCTATGAAACTTGATGAGACTAACTATGTATCTTGGAGTGCTAAGATTCAGCGCCTATTGAAAGGCTACCACTTGTTTGATCATCTCGATGGAACTAGTCTGTGTCCTTTGACTACAAATCCATCTTTCAAGTCGTGGATGGATATAGATGTTGTACTCTTGAATGTTATCATTGCCACGATATCAGAAGATGCATTCACTGAAATCATGAACTGCGACACCTCACGGGAAGCCTGGCTTACTCTGTAAGAAAGGTTCTTATCCTTGTCAGAGGCCAATCTCATCGAAATGCGTGAAATGCGATAATTATCTCGGAAACCATGAAATCACGTAAAATCGAAATATCATATTTATCAACATAAAATCATATGTGAAAACACAAGATAAATAAGTAAAATAGTCATGCATGCACAGTTTAGAAATCAAAAGTTCACTCACGGTTTTGGGACTCGTCAATCGCGCCCCGGGTGTTCCTCGGTAGCTTCGGAAATGTCCGGGCCTGTAAAAACATACAAGGAGGGTTACAAACATCCCCGAATAACTCGTAAGATTTTCCCTAATTTTTCCGGATTTTTCCGCGTAATTAAACTTAAGGACTAAATCTACCGAACCCTCGAAACTATCCCGAACGACTCCTGATCGACTCGAACTCTAAAGATAAAATGTTAATTAGACTGAAAGGATCATATCTCATGTTGACCGTAATTGGAAAGGACGTCACACGCGCCGTTACGAGCCGCCCAAAGTGGTTGCGCGTGAAGGCCACTCGCCTGCTACAGTGACACTGCTACAGTGTCACCATCTTCACACGACTTCTGCTATTCGGGTCCTCAACCCGTGAGTTCAACCCATCCAATTAGCCTTCAATTCTCAATCAATTCCTTTCCTTTTTGATCCTAACTTCTTCTATAACCGTTTAATTTCAGTTCTATGTCATTTATTAGCCTCGACATGGACTAAATCGATCCATCCAAACTCGGACCTCAAATCGGGTCGAAGTCCACAACTCACCCAACTTAGCCCCATTCCCAAATTAACTCAAACAGTAGCTTCCTAGGGCTAATACGAACAATTTAACACAGTCAATTGAACAAGAACTCAACTGTAGACGATCGTCCAAAGCTCTGAGTTTCCCCTGAAACTGGAACTCGGGTTCCCGGTCAGATACTCATCCTCCTCCTTCGATTTTTACACGGTCGTGTTAGCAAGGATCCCAGAAGACTAATTCTACACTTAGTATGGCTCAACTCACCTTAAAACCCAACCTTCGAATTTTCCCTCCAACTGGTTTTTCCTCAACCCGACTCAGAACTCTCACTCTCAACTCTCCCTCAGACTACCAAAGTGATCTACACTCTCACCCGCACTCAGCTAAACCATCAGAATGGAAACAATCCGTGGGAATCAGTTGCCTCCCCATCTGCACTTGTTTCGCGCAACCGGAACCCAAAGCTATGATCGACCTTCCCGTGCACTGCAACCTGCTCAAAGCATCAGTCCATGTTCCCACTATCTCAATTTACATAAACTACTCATCTGACCATTCCACTAACCCCATAAACAATTGCACGCTCAAAACATTCACGACATGGCCGTGCAGACCGGTTTCCCACGGTGGTGCTACAGTAACCCCGTGTAAAAAGACCAAAATGCCCTCAGGGCAATAATTACCAAAATGCCCTCCAACTTCCGTGACCCGTAACTCGGTCATCTGATGTCCGTTTTCAGCGTGCCGCCTGTCGTTGTACTCGGGACATCGAGACCTACCTAACGGTCTTCGAGTCATGTGAAAATAAATTGTATTTCGAAAAGTCAACTTTTTCCCTATATCGTCCAAATTACGATAATGCCCCTGGGTTTCCGAACGTCATAACTTTTTCCATGTTCGTCCGAATTGGACGTGCCACCTGTCTATGAACTCGTGACGTCCCGAACTACGTCACGGTCATCGGTCAACGTCCGTTTGACTCACGAATCAAAAAGTCAACAATTGGCCATACGAATCTCAAGGGTAAAAACGTCATTTTATTCAATATTTTACAAAATTACATTTTCCGAATTTCTGGGGCGTTACACGCAACCCCTTAGGGCGACACGTGAGGGCGCGTGGTGGATTTTTTTGGGAAATTTTTCCACATGTGAATTAATCTATTCGATGTAACAAACATTTTGGGACTAGTTTCGTGTCAATCAGACACCGTCTCGATATTGTTCTGAACATCCGAAGGTTTAGGATCGAGTTTAAAAATACTTAAAAATTTGAAAAAATTACGGGGTTTTAATGTGAGGTTAATAAGGTAGTTAGTAACTCTCTAGATTGATTTGGATAGGTTTGGGAGTCCCGATGATGACAATTAGCCCGATGAGGCTTACGACATGCAAATCGAAGCGACAGCTTAGGACGGTCTGTGAGTGGACCTTGATTTCTAAACTATGATGCATGCATAAATGTTTTATATGATTTATAGATATGATTCTATGATGATGATTTGGATAATTGTGATTTATATGGTTTCACGCATTTCGAGGCGATTTACGTGCTTGCACGTAAATCGAAGTTTACAGTTTTGCACTGATTTTTTGGGCTTATAGTTTTAGAAATGATTTCATGAAATGGTTTTGGATTTGAAAAGGTAAACTCGGGTTCGAGACCCATTTGTTTTGGAACCCCTCAGACTTGAAGTCCATTTAGTTACGTTTTTGGGCCAGAGGTCCAATTGGTTCTTGAATCGATTTCAAATTTGGAAATATGGAATCGGGCACGAGTCCCCTTTGATTTACAAACTCTCGGACTTGAAGTCCATTTGATTTAACGAGGCATCGGGTTGAAGGCCCAGTTGATTTATGTATCGGGCTCAAGACCCAGTTGGTTTACGAATTGGGCTCGGAGCCCAGTTGACTTACGTATCGGGCACAAGGCCCATTTGGTTTACAATATCGGGCACGAGGCCCATTTGATTTACGAAATCGGGCACGAGGCCCAGTTGGTTTACGATTCGGGCTGGAGACCCAGTTTGTATGTGGATTCGGGCTTAGGGCCCAATTATGTTTTAAGATTGTGATTTCGGGTTAGGGACCCATAAATGGATTTATGGTTCATGACGGTTTATGAGAACCGGCATGAACCCTTGAAGGGTTTTTATTGTTCATGACGGTTTATAGGGGCCGGACATGAACCCTTGAAAGGTTTTGAGAATGTTTTCAAAAGGTTTTTCGTATACTATCCTTTATATATGAATTGTCTTATCCGGGGAAGGTCGTTGGCTTAGGTGGACCCCGGAGTAGTCATGAAGTACTAACTAAGTGGAGTCGCTCCCGTTGGGTTCCTTATTCTCAAAAAGGCTATGGATTATAACCCCCAGGGAGAGTCATTGATCTACGGACATTGACCTGGGTGGATCCTGGGGGGACTTGGGCTTTGAGACTTCGGGTAGCTCTAGATACCGTGATAGGATTGATTATATGAATTGGATAAACATGATTTCTTGGTTTTGCAAAATTGTGTTTTATGATTGATAAATGGATTTGGGCTGAGATCTCACATATGTTTACTATGGTCTAGATTTCTGTAAATAGTTTTGGGCAAGGGCCCGTATGGATTTGGTTATTGAAACATATGTGGTTTGATAAATGGTTTTACTATGCATGCATGCTTTTTAGTTAAGGACATAAAGGTCTTTTATGAAATATGTTTTATAAACTCTTTTATTTTTATCCATTCACAATCTTTTTGTTTTTAATGTTCTTCGGATTGAATACGGTGCAGACTGTAGCAGAGACCGAGACATCACATACCTCATCCAAATCCTGGCCACTCTGGAAGCCGATCGGGCTAAAGTTCGTGAACGAGGTTCACAGGTTCAATAAATCACAGCAGGACTCTTTCTTGCCTGTAATCGATGCAGTGCTGTATAGTCTTCATGGGGCCACCACGGAGAACCCTTCTTTCCATTTGACTACGCCGCTGTTGTCTCGGTGCCGAGTTCTTGTTCTACACCCCTTGAGACCCCAGGCTGTTGAGGTGCTTCTTAAGCGGGCAGCGGAAGATACGGATAACGTACTAGCTTGGAGTGTGGGGATGCCGATACATGTCAAAGAGGAAGCCATTAATTTCATTTCTGCAAATTGCGATGGCGATGCTCGAGTGGCACTTAATGCCTTGGAAGTTTCTGCTACAACAGCATCTGCCCGAGTGGCCTCCAGGTCCTTTACCTCCAACAATAATCACAATAATATTAATAATAATTTAGTACCCACTGCTGTTGTTACTTTAGAGGATGCCAAAGAGGCGTTGCAATGCAAACATCTCGCTTATGACAAAGCAGGGGAAGAGCACTACAATCTCATCAGTGCTCTTCACAAGTCCACGAGAGGAAGTGATGCTAATGCCGCTATTTATTGGCTGGCAAGGATGTTAGAAGGAGACCAAGAGTCCCTCTATATTGCCCGCCGACTCTTAAGGTTTGCAAGCGAAGATGTTGGTTTGGCTGACCCGTTGGCACTCAACCAGGCTGTTGCTTGTTACCAACCTTGCCATTTTCTGGGAATGCCCGAGTGCAATGTCATTCTTGCAGTGTGTGGCTTACTTGGCATTAGCTCCTAAATCTGTCGCTGTTTATAGAGCAATAGAGGATGCACAAAAAGTGGTGAGGGACTCGGTCGGAAAAAATGAGGGAGTGCCTCTTCATCTGAGGAATGCGCCTACTAAGCTAATGAAACAAGTTGGGTATGGAAAAGGATACATATATCCTCCCGACAATCCCTCTGCCGCTGCCGCACAGAGATATCTACCACCCTCACTGAAGGTTACAAGTTCCTTGATTGGAACGGGCCGGATGGCCTATGAATCCGTTATAACTGGGGGTCTTTCTGAATGACCTATTCCGTCATCAGTAATCTATAGCACTGGGGGTCTTTCTGAATGGCCTATGAATCCCTATCTAGAGATTCCTGGTTTAGGCACTTTTTGTGTGGATGATATATTTATGTGTAACAGACGTAACTTCTCCTTTCCCTCACTCAACTGACAATCTAACATCCTAATTTGTAATTGTACCTGCCATTGAACATGATATCTGAAAAAGTTAAATTTTCTCTGAACTTTCACGAAGCAAAAATGAGAATAATTAAATATTCTGACCATATGCATTACAACCGTCAACATGGAAGGAAATATTTACTATATCACAATCTCAAATGTATTACAGCCAGCACAAAGAATGTACAATGCAGTTATATTAAATCTAGTCTCGATGCACAAAGAATGAGAATAAGTAAATATTCTGACCATATGCATTACAACCGTCAACATGGAAGGAAGTATTTACTATATCACAATCTCAAATGTATTACAGCCAGCACACAGAATGTACAATGCAGTTATATTAAATCTAGTCTCGATGCAAAACTTGGGTTTCAATTTGCAGCCACGATCAAGATGCTCTGCATGAACTTCTCCTAGCCTGCCTCGCAATATTTCCAAATTAACCTGCATTTTTTTAAGCTCATATATTGTTAATCATACTTATTTTCTCGAGCAAGAAATAGGAATAATACGCAAGGAACATATGATGGCGAAGATGACTTATTAAACTGACAAACAATAAACAATAACGTGATTTGGAATTTCATTTGGGGAATATCTGTTTCACTATACAACAGCATAATGATAATTTATAGAAAATTTTGGTAGCGAACTTATACTAAAAGATAACTAGGTAAGCGGCACAGAAGAAAGCATTATAATTAAGCATGACTAAAATCAAATGAAGATAGCGAGACCTCATTGCCTTTGCTGAGTTGAACTTCACATAGAGCGCAGTATACCATGTGATAATTCTCTTGTAGTTTACCCTGCTTACAGATGGGGCACCAAACTTCCTCTTCCCGCAGCTACCAATTAATGCAAAAAGAATCTAATCAGTATAAGCCCCTTACTCGTGGACACAAAATATATGGTAGGATATGAATAGTTTTCATATCATATAACAGGAAGCAAGTTGACAGAACAAACTTAAAATTTCAAGCTGACCGACCACAAATGTAATAAGATGGTGGAAATCTCTGAGGATGCTCAAAATGAAGAGGCAGGGTTTTTGGAGACCCAAGTTTACCTAGCCTGATTAAGAGACCCAACTTTTCTCACTCCTAGTTTGGAATTGTCAGATATTGCCCGCATTAGGCTTAACTCATCCCTCACAAGCTCAAAGGGCCTCTAACTACATGATATGCTAAGCCCCCCCAACTTCAGTAGGCCATGTGAGACAACATCTGGACAATGTGTTCCTCCCACACTGTCTCTCCTCAACCATCTTGAGTATATCTGCCTCAGATTATGCTTGTTTTCTCAGTGAAGATATCTAGGATTTCACAATCTACCCCCTTGGGCCACAGCTCTATGTGTGGGCCGAGTCCATGCACTTCTATCTGGTTTAGACTCTGATACAACCTTCCTAAACTCAGTGAAAATAGTAAAGCGCTATATAATCGGAGGTATGATCATTGTCATTCTAAAAAGATTACGTCTGGAGCTTCTGTTATCAATTGGCCAAAATAGGAATAGTGAATATGAACTGTACTAGTGAGAAGCTTAGGAGAGTATAATCTTGAGAAATTGGAACCTATCAAATGACCCTAATAGAGAGCACACCCATAATCAAAACACCCTCCCTACACTACTCCAAAAAGATCACATCTGGAGCTTCTGTTATCAACTGGCCAAAAATAGGAATAGTGAATACGAACACGTACTAGTGAGAAGCTTAGGAGAGTATAATCTTCAGAAATAGGAACCTATCATTCCACAACGATCAGATATGGAGCACACCTATTACTCAAACACCCCAAAAAAACTACCCCCATAGATCCCATCTACATCTTCAGTTATCACAATGCCAGGATATAGGGACTAGGGCCTAATAGGGACAGTGACAAATATGTCAACACTGAGAAGATTGGAAGAGTATCATCTTAAGCAACGGCATAAACCAGCACGAATATTGATTAAGAGATAACCTTAGGCAATGCAATTTTTCCACCCTCATGTAAATGAAGTTTATTCAATTCTTACAACTGAAAACGGTCCTAATATGCAAGTAATAAAAGAGTCAAAACTGGATACATATTCGTAAAATTTTTTGCATGGGAATATTATTCACTGAATGTAGCTTATTTTGTTATACCTGCTTGTCACTCAGTTGCATATGTTCATAAGCTGCCTGGGCCAAATATTCATCCTCTTCATCTTCCCACGTTTCGACATGGATGTCCGTTTCTGCAAAGAGATAGAGTAAACATCTCTACTCAAAATGATGAATTAACCAATGAAAATTTCCAATGAACATGCAGTGAAAAAAAAAAGAGCCGGAGTGGGGAGGGAAAGGATAACTATGGCTTCAAAAAATTACATTTGATGATCATATTAACATCACAAAGGATCCTTTATGGTTGTATCTAGAGCGACAATCTACAACCAATTCTTAAAAACCACACACATTTGCTGAGACAAAGAAGAGGAATGTAAAAATGCTTGACAAAAACCAATAAGCATATGGAACAGATTACATAAGAAATTACAAAAAAGGAGGTGTGAACAAACGGCAATAAACTAACACAGATGAAACTACCTTATAATCATCGATAAAGCTCCATATACAGGAACTACCATTCTTCTGTTTTTACAATTTACATCATGATCTTTTCTTTTTCTTTTGGGAAGTAGTATTATTTATCTCTCAATAAGTTGATAATCAGGAGACATTCTGCTACAAAAATTAAGCAAGTAACGAACTTAAATTCATGTAGAAAAGTACAATTTTTTCACCTTTTCTGGTTTGTTCTGTACTCAGATCTTCATAAAAGATCTTTTGCATTTCTAGCAACATCTCTTCACAATCACCTTGGTATGCATTTTTAAGGCCATCATATTCCCATAAAACATCGTTGGACTCAGGGACAGATATTGAAATCCTCATATTTTCATCCAATGACGAGTCCTTAATTTTTTCCAGCTCAGCAGAAACTATGTCCTGGAAAGCAGATTTGATCATTTCCTGCAAAAACATAAAAAGACCAGAGGTGATAAAATAATAGGGTACTGGATGAATAAACTACTTCCATAAAATTGGAAAATAAAGTTATATCTATAAGTGCAAACAATCCTTTTTTTTCTAAACATAGAGACAAGAGGTGATAAAATAATAAAAAATACAAGTAAAAACAAGAAAAGAGGAACAGAGTGAGGCGGAGGTGGAGTTTTCTGGAGTACATTTGGAATGTGATCGAGAGATTGTGGAGCGGGAACCCTTCTCATCTTCCAAAGCAAGCGCCTTCTGTCTTCTCTTACCCTTTTGTAACAGTTCTCTCTGAACTACAAAACATTCAGATTGTGATTATAGTTCACTAGTCAATTCATCACATAAAGACACTAACAAGTATTTCCAAGATTACAGTTAATTATACGTGTACAACCAATTGGATAGTCAAAGACAAAATTTTTGTAAAATTAAATCCAAGGATTAAACTCTAATGTTACTATAAATCACAAACTACAAATTTTGTTTTCTTATTTCTTTCAGCGAATAAATAACGCGGTTCAGCCAACACAAAAAAAAAAAAGTGAAGAAACAAGGCGAAACATAGATTGCAACAATTTGTGGAGCGTGATTTCAAGAGACCTACCCTTTGTTTCCAGTTGTTATAGTTACCAAACAAAGGATGTGGTTTGAGAGGATGCTTTCTTTCTGTTGGTTTCGTTGGAGCTGCGGCTGCTTCTTCTACCTCCATTTCCCTCTTCTCTCACCGGAGCTCTCCACCGTTTCCTTTTCTTTTCTTTTTCTTTTTTCTTTTTTCGTTATATATATACGCGAGAGCCTGATAAACCGTACATTTTAGTACGCGCTTTTCTGTAAAGAAAAAAGAAATTTAAATAAAAAGCATGATTATATATAGGTCATTTGATTAGAATTAAATATAGAAAATAGTCATCAAGTAAATTGGTAGAGTAATTCTAAATCCATGTTAAATTTTAACTGTTATTTAGTGTGTTGATGTATAAAATGTGTCAATTTAGGGGACGAATACTGCTCCGCCACGTGTCTTTAGATATACCTGCAAAATAAGGAAATTGGTCGGTCGGTTAGAAGTAGTCACCGGTGTGGTTGACATGACTCTCCCCGTAATCCCCCTTGATTAGCGTGAGAGGACCTATTCCCGTATGACACATCATGCAAAATCACGAAAGTACCCATGGTGGTATACTCACCATATGTCAAACAAGGAATTGGAGATCCAGAGTCCGTCAATATCTCAACAAAGACATAACCACATCAATGCAGGAGCCTACTAATCACACAGCACCAACCACACCAAAATATCAAACATACCGAACCAACCAATTATATCAACCGATGTCTACTTCTGAATCATCAGATCAAGGTGCATTACTAGTAGGCTGAAGTTCACTCGGGAAAGACGGAGTCCCTGACTCGACGTCCGAGTGTGGACCAACTCAGGAATGACGGAGTCCCAGTGATAGGACCCAACCCTAATTCCTCGGAATTTATACGGGATATCCTACTCCCGTTTGACACCACGTGTCGGACCAGGGATAAAATCGTAACCCCTTCGGGGTTTCCAGAGTATATAGCATAGTGTGATGTTTCTATCAACTGCTACTACCATAACTTTTAAGAGTTTTTATGAATAATTAAGAATATTTATGATGATGGTGATGTAACTGTGATATGATATGACTGTGAGTATATGATGATGTGAATGTATTATGATGATGGTGATGATATGAGATGAGATTGATGACCTGCTTGGGTTTCCGATTGTGATAGATAGTCTCGAAACGTCGAGCTAGGCACCGTTATTTCTGAAACTCGTCTCAGACGTCAAGTGTAATAACCCGTCCCGAATTTCAGGATTAATTAGTGATTAATTAATGATTAGTGCGACTAAGCGAGGATTAGTCGAGAGTTGGCGGGCGAACGATGTGAAATGACTGTTTTGTCCCTAGGGAATGGGGGGAATGTTGACTTTTGACCCAGGTGGTCAAATGAGCTTTGACCGATGACCGTGCCGTAGATCGGGTCATTACGAGTCCGTAGACAAACGACACGTCAAAATCGGAAGTTCGATGATAAAGTTACAGGTCACTAATAGTTTTGGATAATATTTACGATAACACGTGTTATGAGGCAAGCTATCAATTGTCCTTTAGTATGAGTCCAGATGTTTCCACCAGGTCCAAGGGATGAGTGACAAGTGTTATTCATCCATTGCTTCTTGAACATACATACATGCATGCCACTGCCCTCCATCTTCATTTATCCCTTCGAACCATCCCGAAATCCAAACCACCCCAGTTATCCCCTCCCATTGCTTGATCGGTTGGGAAACCCTGAGAGTAATTAGGGACGAGTAAGGGACTGGAAGGCGTCGTGGGAGGCGGTAAGATGCCGTGGACAACAAGGATCACATCGGAGGAAACAGGTAAACTGATTCGAGTTTTCAGTTGGATTTCTACTTTTGGATGTTTGAGATGGATTTCGTTGATTGAGATGTGTTTCTGGTGGTTGTGCGAGTCAGTGGAGATCGATAGCGAGGGCTGAGGCACGACAGAGCAACAACGGGGGTAAGGAACCCGATACGGTGGGTTACGTTTAAAATTTGATATTGGGTTTTAAGGATTGATGATTGATTTTAACGACCGAAACTGTTCCCTGGTGGTTGTACTAGTTGATAGGGATCATAACTGAAGGTAAAGGATGGCTGAACAGGCTCAGGGAATGACTGGAAGTAACGGCCACTGTTCATTGATTTGAACAAGTAGTTCACTTTCCCATCATTTTAATTACATAGATCGAGTCAGGGGATGCAAACGATCAAGTAGGAATTAACGGGATTACGATTGGGTTAAAAATGGCGGAGAATCGGTTGCGACGGTTCGGTCGAACAGGATAACCAGATAATCAGGTTTGAACTGATTCGATGCGAGGATAGGGATGACACTGTTCACCGCGCGCGTGGGTTTCACGCGCAGTGGCTTTGGGAGGCTCGTGAGGGAGCATGGGCTCATATTTCGAGGCATAGTCAACATGTGATTTTATCCTTTCGATGTAACGAACATTTTGAGAAATGTTTCAAGTCGATCGGACACCGTTTCGAGGTAGTTTTAAATGTCCGAAGGTTTAGGGTCTATTTTAAGTACGTTTAAAAATTCTCGAAAATTAGGGGGATTTAATGAGAGGTTAATTGAAGTAATTAGTGACCTTCGGGTAGTTTGGATAGGTCCGGAGGTTTTAGTGATGGTGAATAGCCTCGAGAAGGCTTATGACGCGGGTATCGAGGTGGCAATTAGGACGGTCTGTGAGTGGACTTTTGTCTTATAAATATAATGCATGCATAACTGTTTTATGTGTTTTATATCCATGTTTTGAATGCCTTGAGTACGTATGTTTGTGGTATTTAGTATTTACGTATTTGCACGTATTTCGAGGCGTATGATGTTGGATTTATATGTGCGTGTGTTTTCAATAATGGTTTGATAGAATGGTTTTGGATTTGAAAAGATGAACTCGGGCATGAGACCCATTTGATTTGGAAACTATCGGACATGAAGTCCATTTGATTTAATGAAGTCCATTTGATTTAATGAAGAATCGGGCTGAAACCCATTTGAGTTATATTATCGGGCCGGGGGCCCAGTTGGTTTAAGAAATCGAGCATGATGCCCAATTATGTTTTATAATTGTGATTTCGGGTCGGGGACCCATTTATGGATACTGGATTTATGGATTTACGATGATTTTATGGAAAGTCCGAGCATGACCCCTTTGAGATGTTTTGAAATGGTTTTATAAGGATATTTCCCATATACCATCCTTGGATGAGGATATGTAGATGGTCCCCTAGAAGTATGACTATGGGAGATCGTTAGTGACAGGTGAGTTGCAAGCCGTGTTTTTGTGTTTTGAGGCTAGGGATCTCTTCTTGAGATGAAGACGATCAGATTGGTGAAAGAACAATTGAATTTGACTGAGAAACGGCTGAGTTTTGGCTAGATCAAGGTCGCGGATCAAACGACCTATTACAGCTAAACGGCCCGACTTGTCTTAAGGTTGAAGACGATGACGTGGCATGCCACTTCATCATGTCAGGCCACGTGGCCAACTAAAGCGTGACATATGGCCAAGTGTCAGTCTAGTTACCAATTAATGTGGCAAGTCCACGTTAGCCATGCTAAACCACGTGGACCAGTGTGAGGGTGCCACGTGGCAGGGTGTCAGGATTTGTCAGGTAACGCGCCAACTGACGTGGCGGGTCCACGTCACCATTGTTAGACCACGTAGACTAGAGGGGTGGTGCCACGTGGTAGTGTGTCAAAGAGATGCGAAACTTGTTAGTGACACGTGGATAGACATAACCCGGGACGTATGGATATTGGTATAGGGTAGGATGTTGCGTGAGTGCAGCCCTTGAGCAAGCCTGAGAGCGCCTATGTGATTAAGGTGATAAGGATGCATCTGTGAGTACATGTTGGATATAATGATTGTTAGGGATTGGGTAATCTGATCTATGAGGTAGGATCATTAGCTTGAGTTCGAGGTGGACATGATATGGTAATCGAACAGGGTTCGATGTTGATTGTACATTGAGTACGAGGGTTGAGGGTTCTAGGGTTTAGGGTTTTACGGTTCGAAGGTTTAGGGTTTATGGTTTAGGGTTTAGGGTTTAGGGTTCAGGGATATTTAGTTTGATCTGTATCTGTCTTAATTCTGCTCTTTATTCAAGTAGTTTTTTCGTTGCCAAATTGCCTGAGGCATACGTTTTTTTTAATCCAATCGTAGATGTTATGCCAGTAATCCCCCTGTTTTTTTTTCTCTTAGCCTTCGTTTGGCAGGCTGCTGTAAGTAGGGTTTAGGGTTTAGGGTTTTAGGTTTTAGGGTTCAGGGTTTAGGGTTCAGGGTTCAGGGTTTAGGGTTTAGGGTTTAGGGCGGTGGCCCACTTGTTGCTTATACCCTGAGACCCCGGGCAACACGCGTTGCTTATACCGTGAGATATAACGTTTGGGACGTCGAGCGTCCGGGACGTTAGGCATCTGGGATGCCCAAGATGGTGTAAACATGTTTTTCTTGAATGGTATTTATGGTTATGGTTTTGGGCGGTGGTCCACTTGAAATTGGAATTTGGTTTTACGGTTTTTGGCTGAGTTCCCACTTGGTTTTGTGGGACTTACAGATTTTGGGGTAAGGCCCTAATGACATATTTGAGTAAATGTTTTGAATTATGGATTTTCGATGCATGCATACGTTTTAATGAAGGGCATAAATATTTTTATGAAATGTGTTTTATGAACTTATTTATTTTCATCCACTCACAGCTTTTGTTGTTTTTAATGCCCTTCAGGTTGATCACGGATGTGACTGCAGCAGAGACTGAGACATCGCATGCCTCCTCCATCGATCCTTGCGCACTCTGGAAGCCCTGTTTGGGCAGTGGCTTTAGGTTATCCCTTGTCTGACACTTCGTGTCAGACGGGAGTATGACACATCCCACGATAATCCCGGGGGGATTGGGATGGGCTGTTTCATTTTGTACTTCAACCTCCTGAACAACTTCTTTCAACAAATTTTGTATGTACAAATAGTCTTTATGGAATTTGGAAGAATCAAATAACATGAGAAATACAGTTGAACCCTTATTATATACCATGAAGTTAATTATGGATATTTTCTTTGGACCGGTCCAACCATCACACATTATGGTACATCCATAAGTTTTCCAGTGTCGATTTTGTTGCTCCACATACGCCGTCACTATCACGTCTAATTAAGCCCAATCTCCAAGCTATTCGATCCCTTGTGACCTTCAGAGCCACCACACTTGTCAGAAACATCACTTGGCATTACTAAACAACCAATATCAACTTAAAATCCTAAACCTTGGGAGGTCACACATGCTCTAAATACGTTAAAAATAACTTTTTGAACGTCTAAAACAGTCTTTAAACGAATTTTAATGGACTCAAAACCTGCACCAAAAGATCTGAAACATTGAAAACATAAAAGCACGAGTTACCAAAGGTCGAGGGAGAGCTCCACGCACCACCATGCATAGGTGGAGGGGCAGGTGGTCCTCCCTACTCGCTTGTCATCTTCAACTTCCCTTTGTTGGCCGTAAACCTCATAACCATCCGAATTTCAAAGCTCCATATCTCCCTTATTTCTCCACTAAATTTTATGTTCTAATACCCAAAATATATTTACTCAAGACAAGGAATCCAATATTGAAGTAGAAAATGAGATCCCAGAGTGGTCGTGGTCGAAAACTGGACATGAAGTTTCAGCCTACTTTCAAGGCTTTGCCCCATCATCTATTGTAGTCTCTCACTGCGCAAGGAGGGTGTGGTTGAGTCCGTGGAAAGTAAAGGGAGATGATAGTGTCTTTGATATTATAAAAAAACCGAGATAATGATGGATGAGGAGGGTTTGGTGTTTTTCCTTTTTTTTTTCTCTTTATTTTATTTTCATTTTCCTCTTCTTTTTCTTTTCTTTCTTCTTCCTAAAGGATTCGAGATAGTGAGAAAAGTGTGTTCTTTTTGCCAAAAGTGAGAAAGTACACGCGAACTTAAAAATATGGGTAAATTATATTTTACTACTTTGTGGTTTACACCTAATAACAGATTCATACTTAAGTTTTCAAATTTTGTAATTTCCATCATGAACTCTTCAAATTGTTATACTTTGACCCATTTGTTAATTTTTTTTTTATCAAATTTGGAATAGAACTCACAATTTTAAATACTAAAATATTAATTTAAATTTATAAAAATTATTTATTTTCAAAAAATCCAAAAAAAACTATCAAATAATAAAAATTAAAAAAAATTAAAAAAACTTATTTATTTATGAAAGTAATTTGTCTCTCTTTTCATTGTATTTATTTTTCTTTTACTAAGGCCTTATTTCACAAAAATAAAATTAAAAAAATTAAAAAATTTATTTATGGAGTGAGGTAGAATTAGTTTCATACATAAATAATTTATTTTTTATTTTTTTAAATCTTGTAAAATTTTTAATTTTTTTAATATTTATTATTTTTATTAGAGGAAAGTAAATAAATTGGAATTTTTTTTTCAAAATTAATAATTTTTATAAATTAAATCAATATTTTATTGCTTTAAATTGTGGGTCCCATTTTAGATTTAACAAAAGGGTCAAAGTGTAACAATTTAAAGAGTTCAGGGTGGAAATTGCAACATTTGAAAATCTAAGTATGAATATGTTATTAGGTGTAAATTATAGGGTAGTAAAATGTAATTTGCCCTAAAAAAATCTAGATCCAAAATTAGCAAAATGCCCTACTTTTTGGACACATGACTCTCTCATATAAAGTCTGATTTTCGCGTAATGTATGTCTACGAACTCGTTAGTTTGAAATCTAAGAACATCCATATCAGACTAGCTAAATTTTTAAATAAATTTAACTTAAAATGACTCAAAAATTATTAATATCTAGCCAATTTTTACAGTTGTCAAAATCAGACTCTATATTCAAAAATTTTGAATATTAAATTTATTGTTTTAAAATTTAAATGTATAACAACATAATTTTCTTACAATGGCTAGTTTGAACGTAATTTTTTAATGCTTCAAATAAATATGTATATTTTGATTGCAAAATCGATCAAATCTATAATTCGTACAACTCACTACATATATATCTAGTTTTTTAACATTTTAAATAGATATACCAATTTTAACGATGAAATTGGATAAAATGAATTCAGAGCCAAATGCAATAACTTATAATTCAAATGAGAATTCATTTCAAGAGAAAATGAGAGTAACAACTCTAAACTTCAAATTCATATTTGAGAGACGATATATGTGACGAAAGATATTTTTCGCCTTTGAGAAAATAAGAAACATTATTTTACTCAATGTTACAACTGTGATTTATAATAAAACATTTAATTTTTCTTCACTTTTTCCTATGAATTGTTGAATGTATTAAAATTATCATATTCAAGCTTTATTCGCAACAACTCGACCTTCTCAATCGTCATCTGAAAACTGCGAAATATCAAAACATTTATTTTCCAAATACAGGAAAAACTAAAACTTTTCACAACCTTATACGAAAAGTTCGAGTCAATTAACAACTGAGAAATAGAAAAAATTTAGAAATTCATTTTTTTTCTTTGATTTTTTGGATAACCCACAAAAATTTAGAGTTTTTGAATGCAAATGATAATGAATTTTGAGAATGAAAGAGAGAGTTCGAAGAAAGATGATGAAAAAGATGAAGGAAAGAGGAAAGTAAAACGAGATGAAGAAATAATTAGCGAAAAACAACTAGCTATTAATAGCTAGTTCCAATAAAAAAAAATAAATTTTATATTAAATTTACTTAATCTACTGCAAGCCCATTTTGATATTTTTGGATCAATTTTTTATTAAATTTATCTAAAAATTAAATTTGATTACTATGTTACAAATGCTCTAACCAATAGTCCAAGAAAAAATTCCAAAAATATTCTCACACAAAAAGCGGCTTTTAAACTTCTAAACCCTAGAATAAAACCGTCTTTTCTCGATAATTTCACATATTTTAACTTTTTGGTACCGGTCGTACATCCGAAGTTGCTCATATCCATGAAAGAGATTTATCTTAAGAAATGAGAGGAAGGAATAGACATTGCTTCAAATGAATCAAGCCCATCTGGCTGTCAAAGTTTGCGCTAAATATCATCATGGTCCCAAAACATATTCTTATATATATAATGAAAATTTAAGGAGCTGTGTACCAACAAAAAAATTAAGCACGTGAACTAAGGCAAAATGCGAATACCTGCCCGATGCTCTCATAGTATATCTGCACGTTGCGTGGCTAGGCCAAACAGTGCAGTAACTAGGCTGAAAATGCCAAAACAATGCACTTAGCATCTTCCTAATGATTACTGCATGTCCTGCTCCAGGACCATTTTATTGTTCAAGATGTTATGCGTCTTTTCATTTCTTGGTTTCCAAGGCGGGATCATAGGGTACATGTTCTCGCTTAAATTTTTGAACCATTGTGTAAACCTGCAAGGGATGACAACCAGAATGTAATTAAATGCATATTTATAATAATCAACACCTAAAGGTCTTTACTAGAACTAGAAGCAATAATTTAACTACAATTTCATCATATTCTTTGCTGCTAGCCTGCTAGTAGGTATTTGGACATTCAAGTGTCAACATATAGCTCTGGGCAACTAGAGTGGGTTGAAGTATCTGAAGTGGTTGATCAAAAGAAAAAATAAAGTATCTAAACTTATGCCTCATAGAATATATTTTGCAGCTAGTAGATTATTTGGACATCCAGGATTTTAAACAGAGCTCTTGTCTAGAGTCCATTTAACCTACTGAAGCGGATTTGACAAGAACCAATTGACAATGTATGCAAAATCAAACAAGAAAAATAAAGCCAAATATGTCCGATAGATTCACCTATTTAGTATAAAATAAATCTCGAAAGGGATTAGATGAAGCTAAGTTCTTATCATACAAAATAAAAATGAAAAACACCAAAAACAAAATGCATTATTAAGGTTTTGTATCATCATTACTCATCAAAGAATGAAAAAATAGTATAGTTTGAACATGAGTGCGGCTAATGCATTTAATTTGATTAAATTCACAAATATGGTCTATTTCAGTCCATAGGCAGTTAGATAGTTAAAAGTCCGGAACAAGCATGAATGAGCATGGACGAGAAAACAAAAGAATTAGAGCAAGGACTAGCTATAATAGTAAATGTCGTATCATTTAAGGGGATTGCTACAGATTGGATCATTGATCGGATACAATCTTTTTGCAACAGTTGACCATTTCAATCTCACCAAGCGTTGTGAGTCACAGAGATGTTCTCCAGAACTCCAAGATTTTAGCAATTTTCACTAGTTCTTACCAACTCCATTCTTATTCACCAAAATAAAAGCAACTCATCAGAAAACACATCTTAATTAAAAGTATAAACAGTCTTGGATAAAAATTCGACTTCACTTTAAAGTTTTAAATAGTAAGTACTGCAAAGAGTGGGAAAGGCAACATATTCGGTTTAGTTTATGAGTGAATAGTAAAATTTATATGGCATTTAACCCTTACTTTCTCAAATTGATGCAGTCTCTTTTACTTCAACATAGCAACATTCTCCACCATAATAACACAAATGCAAAGTCACCAATTATCACTGACATCAGAGTAAAGTAAATGATTTGTCCATTACAAATGGAGAAATGCCTTGCCACTTAGAAAGAAAAACAAAATTGATTTTTTCTGTGGTCACCTTTGAGTGCAGCTGACATGTAATATTTTCGAATTGCAAAAAAATTTAAAACTTTTTTTAAGAAAGATAAAAGAAAATTGTCTTCCAAATTGGAGGAACATGTTGTACCGCTTAGAAATGAAGAGTGATAGCAAAACCCTTTATTTATTTGAAACCATTTCTTTGCAAACACATTATAAGTCAACATGAAATTGGGCAATGGAACCTTTCGCTTAAGGGGAAGTATGAAAACACCTTTCTCACGCCAGTCGTCAATCCCATGCTTGAAAGGGCCTCGGCATCCACACATTTCCAAGGCATGGTTTCTGTCCGCTGCTTGCTAACCAGGTCATTCATCCCACCTTCATGCCAATTAAAAGCAAAGCAAAACTATGATAAGGATAACCCAGAAGAACAAAGAAAGAATTTACTATTATAACTAAATAGTAAACAAGTGGCATTACCATTATCGTAGTATATATTATCATATATAAGGTGACATAAACATAATACAAAAGTATATCAAAGCCAACAATAGCTTAAAGCTTACAATTTATGCCAAAGAGAACTTACATAACATTGTAGCTCACAAGCCAAAAGTACCGTTACGTACTTTTTGATAATAAATTTGGGAACCGATAGGAATAGAGATCAAACCTTTTAAATGTATCACCAACAATTCCACATACATCTTGAGACGAATGTGAGTGAAAACATGGACATATTCTCCAATGTATTTTTTTCTTTTTTTCTTTTGGAATTTATGTTGCATGTGTTTCTGGGGTTTAGTCTAAAATGTTTATTCAAATAATGGTCAATTTGTTCTCTCCTATTGACCAAGCACCTTCTCCAGCCAGCAAGACAGACGGGAACTCCCAGAGGCCAGCAAGCAAACCTTCATCAGATCGTTTTACTAGAAGAAACCCATTGTTGATTTGGTGCCCAGCTGGTGGTTCCTTATCTCCTAATATTTCCACAACACATACAGCAGAAAAATCATGTCTCTTTTTGGCCTTTGCTCCCTTAACTGGATAATCTGTAACCAGCACTGAACTATCATTCCTAGAGAGCGACAATGCAGAACACTGGCCTGATACAGGACATGAACAGCAGCTTGGACTCAGTGGGGTACATACAGTTGCACCAAGTTCCATGAGAGCCTGATTGAAGTTCCCAGGCTGTAAAGGATCAACTAATTGTGTTGCCAGTTTCCTGTTCACATAGACGTGAAAACCAGAAAGTGATGATAGAATTCTCAGACACCCATTGGCATCATTTTAGGCATTTTAAGCACATCATCTATTTGAAATTATGAAAAATTGGAAAGAAACATCAATAATATTCCCTTACAGTTCATATCAACAACAGATGGAAGAAGAAAAATATGTTTCTTAAGGTATTCTTCTATGAGAACGAAAATGAAAGGAGATTGAACGGCATAATGCAAGCAGTCATTCCGGAAATGCCCGCTTCTCCTTTTAAAGAAAGGAATTAAGTTCAAATCCCATAAAAGAACAAGCAGTGATT